>JALLAZ010000136.1:0-21461 GCA_036939755.1 Stephanodiscus triporus
GGTAAAATCCAACGTTGCCATCGTTGGGCCCCGAGTTCGATTCTCGGCTGGCGCAAGTTGTGTAGTAACTTCTCTTTTTGATCTTTGGATCTTTTTATTCGCACGATTCCTACAATAACACTAAAGAAAACCATGGCACAATCTATCTTCTCGATCAACGTCCCGTCCGACTACGGCTACGTCGTGCTCGCCGTCGGCGTGGGATCGTTCGTGGTGCCGACCATGATGGGCGGGGCCGTCATGAAGGCGCGGAAGGAATTCGACGTCCAGTATCCCAACCTGTACGCCACGCCGGGCTATCACAAGCGCGCCGACGACTTCAACCGCGTCCAGCGCGGACATCAGAACATCTTCGAGTCCATATCGGGCGTGTCGATAATGACCCTCCTCGGTGGGTTGAGGTACCCCCGTATCAACGCGGCGGGATTCGTCCTGTACCTCCTCGGGTCGCACCTATACGCGAAGGGGTACGCGGACAGGACCCTCGACGTCAAGATGGCGAGGTACCAGCGCGGGGGCGGGATCAAGTGGATCGGGGTGCTGTGCTCCATGGTCTCGACCGTGTCGCTCGGCGGGTCGATGCTCGGCTGGTGGTGAGGCGAGGAGCGGGTGAGGTGGTGGTGGTGTGGTGATGTGGTGGTGTGGCGGTCGGTGGGGGTGGGGGGAAGGGGGGGGGGGCTGGGAGGCTGCTGAGAAGTCGGGTGGCTCGCACGAGATATTGATGATGGGTTGTGTGTTCATTACATGGCGCTTCCATGATGCAGATTCAAGAGATCCCGAAAACATGCGCAAATCGCCATGATTGTATTTATTACATGGCTCGAGTGGAGGCCAGCGCATGTCAATGGCGGCGTGCGCATTTTAGCACAATAGGGAATCTTCTAAAAGGTTACTTTTCTTGTCCAATCTGTTAAATACGCGCGAGGGAAGCAACTTACCAATATCGGTGGCGGCGTCGTGTAACGTTGTTCTTTCATCTCAGCACCTCACAACTATGAATTGTCGAACGAATCTTGGATATGAAACATCGTTCCAATTCCTCTTTCGCATGAGGGGAGACAAATGAGCTGATTGAGTAGAAGATATTGAGGACCTCAAACAACAGACCCTCCGTTGTAAGTGATTCCATCATCTGGGCACCTTTCACCTCAAAAATGGACTGGTCGTTGACGTCATTGCTTGGATGTCGTTGTTGTTGCAGCGGGACAAGATCTAACCGAAATTTTATGCTTAGACGGTGTGCCCTCGCCTTTGCGGCAAGCTCGTGGTTGCCTGCTTGCTCAAAGCACTAAATCGACCAATCAAGCGAGCGATGCGCCTGTTCTAAACCAAGCTCAGCAGACTCGGCCATCTCGGCATTGTTAAACCCATCAATGAGAAACTCATCGGCAGTCATGGACATTGACTCGATGTCATTGATGTTGTTCCGTGTTGCTAAAGCACCTGAGAAACGGTGTCCCTCATGCCTCCCAGCTGCAGGTCCAACTTTCTTCACCGATGATGTTGTTAGCCATCGCACAATCGCATCACCGGCTATTGATGAAGAGGTTTCGACGAAGAATAGTCGTTCGATGAATCGCGTTATACCCGTGTACAGAAGCTTCAGCTGCGTTCCAACAAGTGGATGCTTGACTTCAAAGTCTAGGCCTTCTCGATTCAACAATAGAACCCGCCATGGCTTATGAAGATATGATGGGAGCTCTTGAAAAAAGTTTAATATCATCACGCTCTTAAACTCGAGTCCCTTCGCTTCCCGGATGCCATACACCAGTTTGTAATCTTCGAGAGCCTGTCGCCAGTAGTGTGACGACTCGTCGTGAACACTAACAACGGTACCTTTCAGTTTGTCTGACAGATGGAGGGCAAGCTGCTTCGTGTTCACGGTGTGTAGCACGCCTGGCCTAGACCCCTGGAAGAGACCACGGTCCTTCATTAATTGCTTCGCACTGCCTGGAAAGTACTTGAAAAGGACATCCAGGAATGCTGCCGCCGAGTTCAAAATCCCGGCGTGGCTTCGAAAGTTGACGTTGACGGTCTTCGGTTTTTGTGGGACAAGATCACGTCGATCACTGCCGGCGACAAAGTATCCAATGCTTCGAATTTCCTCGAACCGAAACTCAGTGCCCTCAACCACACTCTGGGCAGAGTCTCCGGCCAAGAAGAGACCGCCAGGCCCGCCCAGATAAAAGAAAACTAGACACTCAATCTGAGTATAGTCTTGAATTTCATCGACGTAGACCCTGCTCCTTCTGACCCGATCTAACGAAGCAGAGTCAACCCTCTTGGATTCATCAAATCTCAGCAGTAAATGGCGAACACGATCAAAATCGTCCCACAGCCCCAATTCGTTCTTGAATTTTTCGTACAACAAAAACTCGTCATATACGTGTTCTCGAAGATGAACTGGAATCCTGCATCGATTCTTGCCAAGTATCTCTACAGCAGAAAAACTGTCCCTGGGTAGGATCCCATCAGAACTTTGAAAGGCCTCATGCGATCCCTTGATGAATGTCCTGATGACTGTGCAAAAGGAGAGCAAAGTATGTTATAAGCCCATTTAAACAAATCGAGTATAGAGGGGGAAAGCAATCTCACCTGTCCATGCAATTAATGCGCTAACCTCTTTGGTTGAATGAGCAGCGTAAACGTCGTGAAACTCCTGTCGAAACCTTTGAAAATCTATCCTTTGGCTAGGAAGAAAGTGCCTGTCCTTTCCCTTTCCCGCTATATGAGGTATTGTGGTGTCGATGTCGCGTATCATCTCTTCAAACGTCTGAAAAGTGCTATGCTCGTTTATGCCTGCAGTCTCCGATACATACCTGCAGAGCCTCTTCGACCTAGCAACAAAGAGCTGAGAAAAAGTTGGATCTTGGCCATACTTCTGTCGGTCATATTCAATGCGATTACATATGCAGACCGTCTGCAGAGAGCGATAAGAAGACTGAAGTCAAAACGGCATTGAGGAAATTCTTTAATTATTAATAAAAATCTCACTCACCTTTCCTGTACCTGAACGACCTAGAACCAACACTGTTCCGTCTGCCTCAACAACATCACGCTCTTCTTCCGTCAAGTGAAGTCTTGGAGTCCAATTATCATTGGTAATTTCGCTGATGCTGTGGAACTTCACTTCGTACAGCTTCAATGACACATTACCAAACACATCAAGTAGTACTCTTTCCTTCTGAGTCGACTGATGCAGCAAATTGTCATTTCGGAGGTCAGAAATCAACGACTCTGGCAGTTGTTGACGGGCAGTTCGACTTTTGGATTCATCAATCAACCTCATGAGGCAAGATGAGGCGGGACACTTCTTTGTGCTTTGCGACAAACCAGACAACAATGTTGTCACCTTCCTGCGTCCACAGGATGCGGAAACCTGATTTTTGTTCGAGGTAAGTCTCAAAAATGAGTGCCTCCGAACCCTTCAGGTGCTTTTGGAGTATGCGACTTCGTTCTCCACAGGCCAGCTGCTGCATGCGACGGACAAAGAAGGTTTTGTACTTTGGATCACCTTGTCTTAAGATTTTAACTACATGACTGAGCAGAGGTGTGTTTAGACGGAGGAAAGAATCGTCGCATAAATTAATTCATACCTTAGCTCATATTGGGACTTACCTTGTCATTTGGAATGTCAACCATGATACTCTATCATCCATAGTGCCGTCAATGACATCCAAAGAACGATCAACTGAACTTGGTAACACTTCACGATCGTTATTGCTGACATGTCATCATAATCTTTCATTTGCAATGCGCAATCCAAAGATTTGCTAAGAAGTTCGTCGGTATCACCAAAATAGCAATCATCATGCATGCACTCTGTGTGGTTTATGTTGGATACTCTCTCTCGAATGGAGGACCAATTGGGTGCAATCTGGGTGAAATCATGATCGGAGTAGACCAAATGCCCCCAAACTGCATGAAATTGCTGAGAAACTTCAAGTCGCTGTAAAAGCGCGACTCCGTAAATTTTACGAACTGAATGCCCTCGATACTTTCTTTGGATGATTGTCTTTGCACACGCCAACCTCTGTCGCTTACGGATGGCCAGCATGCGACGATGATGTCGCTGCACGAAGGTCACAATTGTTTGTCTTGCTTGATGCTCAACGATCCATTTAGTTGAGGATGCAGCTTGGGCTGTCTTTGCAATCTCCAATACACTTCTACCCTGACCATCCTTTGAATTAACATCCATTCCTTTGGTTACAATTAGCCACTCGAGCAAGTCAACGCGATCGTATGCCGAACTGAGATGGGTAAGCAAAAGCCCACCACGGTAGCGGGCATGAACTGACAATCCACCGTGTTCAATAACATCTTGAATATCTTTCAGAGACCCACCATTAATGAGAACATTGAACTGAGACCAATTATGAAGCTGTCTCTTCCCTAATTCAAGGAATTGTTCCATGAAATCATTTCCTTTGAGAGAGTATAAATTTGGTGCCATGTTCTGGATATCTACTCCCTGGTCAGCAATTTCACCTAACCATTTCAGTACTCTTCGTTCTAAGTCGTCAGTTTTCTTGCTCCTGCCAAAATTATGACCAAATTCCTCAACAATTGCCTTGCATAGAGCTTGCATGTTCACTTGATGATTAACCGGCTCAAGATTCAAGGCTTCAAATGCATTCTGTAGTAGACCAACAAAACGACCCATCCAATCAATAGAGTAACAAAAAGTCGACACAAGGATTTCTGCGGCGTATAGAATATCATCGTGTGAATATTCGAATTTTTCAACAAGCACTAGCAGAGTCTTTAGATCCTTGTTAGTGTTGGTGTCCGAATCAAACAGGAAGTTTCCATAACCATTCAGGACGGCACAAACTAGTGAATGTCTTGCGTAGGCTTGACGCCCGTCATAATCATCGCATGAAAAAGTATCATCCTTGACAGGATGAGCACCGTGCGATTCAAGCAATTGGATTATATCACGAGATCTGCAGGCTTCACCAAACCCAAGCATAGCTTCCCAAAGGTGATCATTTGCATTTGAAAGCAGTCCTACACCACGAAGAAAGATATCGAGAATTCTTGAATGGCCATAAAAAGCTGCCAGCCTCACTACTTCAAGCTCCATAACTGCTGTCCTCCCTTGCATGTTTCTCAAGCAGTATTCAATTAGCTCGGAGAAGCCTTCAGTTGCAAGTACAATGTGTATGCGGGCGAGTTTGTCATGACGTTTCCCAGTGAAATATAACTGCTTGTACAAAGTATGTTCAAATGGATAATCGAAACGAATGTACGCAAGCATGTCAATTGGTTTAGTGAGCCAATCCATACTGGAACAATCATAATTGTAGCCTGATTCAGCATATCCTTCATCAATCAAATACTTCTTCACTGCGGCACCGATTCGAAGAATTGTGTCAAGTTCATTAGGACTTCCTCCATGGTTGATAAGGCTTCGAAACGAATCGTCCGAGATGAGTGCCATTTCTACTAATAACACAACACGCAGCACCAATGCTCTTATTTCGAGCAGATGATCGCCTTCGCAAAACGCTGATTTCAATAAGAAGTTTCAATTCAGAGGGTCGACGCATTTAATTTCGTTGAACCACCTTAGCTGCAAATAATCGGCAAGATCACAGTATCCTTTACTCGCTGCGAATGAAAGGAGTTCATCACGATTCAATATCCGACTAAGTTGTTCTTGGTCTGCTTTTGGATTTGTCTCATTGCTCCTCCAAAAGTCATATCGAAGGTGGCAAACTCGATGACCTTGATCCTTCGCGAAATAAAGTCAAGTGCAAAGCCACAAACTAAAGCTTCGATCAGGGAACCTGCTGCAACATTTACAGAGAATTTCCCCGAGTGAGTATCCCAACGGACCCGCTTCATCAAAATTAACAAACCCGCATTCAGTATCAAGGCATTTGGAAGTTATGACGAAGCTTTTCATTGATTCCGACATCACGTGAGGCACGTTTACAAGTTGGAGCAGCTTCTTAATGTTTTTTTCAAGAGCACGCGGCTTATCTCTTTCTTTCGCCCACTCTTGGGCAATTTTATGCTGCGATTTCTTCGCATAATCTTCCGGCAGCTTTCCATTGCCATCCTCGGTCCTAACTTTCAAAGCCAACAATAATTCAACAAGGAGGATATGGCCTTGTATAGCCGCAATGTGCACCGCAAAAGCATTCTGAAAGGGCTTACGTCGACATTCGTCCATATTGAGACTTTGCCAAACTGGTTGGGTGTGGAGCCATGCAACGATTTCAATTCTTCCCATAAATGCACTAAAATGAAGCAAGTTCCAACCGTCCCACGATTGAGCTGGTGCCACAAATGACTCACAAATCCACTGAACAGACTGAAGGTTGTCATATTCAACTGCAGCAAAACACAAAAAGTGTTTGGTAGATATGGAAGAAGGGATGCGACCACTTTTGAGGAACTGTAACTTTGATGCATTCTTCGTACAAAAGACTATGTTTGATGACGCGCTTGATTCAACCTGGACCAGGCCTCGGTCAACCATGAATCTAAGGACCCCACATTGGCGGTGTCTTATAGCTTCAAGCACGTTTAGCTCAATTCTAGGCTGTCGAGTCAGTAAGTATTTCAATATCTGCAACCTTCCTTGCAAATTGTCATCGTCTTCAAGTACACTAATCTTGTTATTCCATATAAGTTTGTCGCCATCTTTGCACTCTTCTTCGCAAATCCTTTTCAGGTGTGATAGCCACGAATGGCATTTATCAGGATCGCAAGAAACTGCATGCTTGCGAAGATCACGAAAATAATAGCGGCTCTCATCACATTGCCTTGTTGAACGGTACGATTTCCTATTATCGCCAACAATGCAGGCTGTGGCAATATCTACTTGACGCCAGTCATTGTTTGATGAATTAGACCCCCCATTACTGATTTCAGAGAGTTCGGGCTGGATGTATTCATTCCTATTCTCATTTGACCAGCAGGTGTAGGTTTTGTTGAGAAATAGTCTGTTGTCTGCATCATATAGTAGAGAGAATAGTCTGAAGAAGCCTTTTAGGACAAATTGATGAAAGGGGAAACATTCACGCCCATTACGATCGGAGTGTTCCTGCCAATCAAGCAAAAAACGCGCCAAAAGTTTGGCATGATGTGATGCATCTCCTCCTTGGAGCGCTAACATTGAATCCATATGGAATAAATCCTCCTCTGACTCACTATAACAACCTGATATCGCAATCCATTGACGATTCAATGTGAGGAACGAGATAAAGGAGTCAAAGATGCATTGCATGATGACGTCCTTAGCGTCCTTCACTGACTCTGCCAACGAGCTAAGTTTATCCGTAGGAAATCTACGATTAGATTTGCTGAGTTCCCATGCCAGACCACTGTTTGGCGACAGCGCAGCATCAAAAGCATGTGAATCTCTACGACGAACAAGTATTTGTAGCCAGGTTTCGTCGTTATTGTTCAATGACGTTGTCAAATTCAGTTTATAATGAAAAAGATCAAGTTTCCAATCAGGGATTGGATTCATGATGCTAAATCTCCCCGCTTCTTTAATGAAGCGAGCGGCTTGAGATGAAGATGCAATCTTGTGGAGAAAATTGTTTCCCGAGTCGTCTTTGATGTGAAGGTCATCAATGTTGCAGTCATGCTGGAGCCATGACAAAGCATTATAGCTGGCACACTCTAGCGCTTTAGCCATTACCAAACCACTGAATGTAGTGACATCAATATTGTAAGTAGTGGTGAGATAGATGAGATGGCTTCGACTACAGTCAAGTTCAATCGCCTCAAATAACCTGCTTCTTGGGTCAGCATTCTTTCGTGTAATATGTTCATCGTCATCCTTGATGACATGGCACGAATATTGTTTCCCCGCGATGTCAAATGAGCATGTATATGCTGCATAATATTCGAGACCAGTGACGTCAACCGCACTAACAGTCCCTTTGTGCCAAGATAATTTGTTCTTGAGTTGGGCTGCAGACTTCCCCGTTGCTGTAGCAAGCCCCACATTAAAGACCACACTTTCCCCCACCTCAAACCTGAAAGAAGATTGGTGCTTTATGATGCAACCATCATCATCATAAGGGGCTCCAGCGCATTCATATTCGTAGCGAGGGTCATTATCTACGTGTTTGCATTTGTAGCGAGGGACGTCATCTTCGGGTTTTTGAGGAATAGGCATTCCTTGAATGGTAATCTCTCCTATCGGCCAGAGATAAGTGATGGTGCTTGGTATCCATCCATAATTTGTCTTACACAGTACACGATCTCCAAGGTTGAATCTGAGCGTTAGATCGCAGAAGTCTGGGTATACTTTTTCTCCTTTTGAAACTTCAATCAAGGCGCTGTGACTGTGATTACCATCCATCATCGATTGCAGCGATAAGATATACACCGACTTAGCATCAACGCGTTTGACGATACCCCTGTATGAATAAGGATTTTTGCCATCTCTCCAACTGTGTTCATCGTGAAACCAGACCCGATCCCCGATGAAGAATTCTCGTTCCCGTTGCTCGGGAGCAACATTTGGCTCGTCGCGATCGAGACCTTCCAGCTGCTGTTCCCGCCTCTCCTGCAATCGCTCCTTGTGATTGCTTCCGACGGCCGCCCCCCTTTTCCTACTTTTCTTTCCCATATTCTACTATTTTTTTTCGGGGTGGGGGGGGGAATATTCGTCAACACAGAACGACGCAATATTATTCCTGTACTGTCAATGCTCTCGGCTCTCGGCCGACTATCGCGAATACCTGTCGGCAGAGGAGAAGAGACGCGCTTCGCAAGGAAAAGGCATGGGCTCAGCTGGACTCTCCGCCTTCCCCTCGGGCCTCGGGCTACTATGAGAGACGTGTGAGGGTTATGATTTTGGGCGCGAAGTGTCAACCGTGGTTGACGGCAGGAAAGGTTAACATATTATGTTGTATGGTACTATTCCTACGTGAAATAACTTCCCGCTAGGTGTCAGAATCCGAATCCCCAGCCTACCATATATTAAGACCGGTAAAGTTAAAACGTGACATTGAGTGTTTTGGCGGGAGCGAAAAATAAAACCGGACAGACCGTGAAAGGTTGCGGCAATTTGTAAAAATCTTCGCTACGAATGATTTTCTGCAAAAATGGACAATTCCGTTGTGTTGCCCGACTCATTTCGCGTCAGAATGATACTTGACACTTAAATGCTACGAAGAGTTATTGCACTCAAATCCGTTGGGGAACATCAAACCCTCGCCAAACTTCTTCGTCCGTCAAACGCTCCCGCCAAAACACTCAATGTCACGTTTTAACTTTACCAGTCTTTATTATCTAATTCCCGGACGAGTATCGTACGTACATATTCTCTAATAATAGAGATGACAGGTCTAACGTGAGGGGCACCCTGCCTCCTTAACGACTTGGGAAGGAAATGCAAGTATTAATCATATGTGTGACACAGGTCCAGAATTCGTATCATTGGCTTCGTGATAATTGAATCGATTCTCTCAATATCCCCACTGTGATAGTGATAGAGCAAAGTGTTTGAATTCCGAGAATAGACGTCATTCAAACACTCTGTGCTGTTCTGTACGACGATATTGCACAGTATATATTGCGCTATCTTTCTCTCTGGATGCTCTATCTTATTCACAGCAAATTTGTAACTGTGTTTCATTAATACGCGCGAGGGGAAGCAAACTACAAACTACCAAATATCGGGGGCGGCGCGTGTAAGATCAAATAAGGTATTCGATTTTGACTTCCTCTCTCTTATTCCTCGCTCTATCAATCAGCGACGGCAACATGGGCGCGCACTCGAGATCCCATCGTGCTCTTTGCGGTTTAGTAGTCCCCGCCGCCGTCTCCGCCCCCGAACATGTCGACCGCGGGGGGGGCCTCCTCGACCTCCTCCTCCACCACCGCAACCTTGGCAGTCGTCGCCGCCGGCGCGTCCCCGCCGCCGCCCCCGCCGCCGCCGAAGGCGCTGGGATCGGCGAGGTAGGCCTTGTACACCTCCGCCTTCTCGAAGGTGTAGTTCTCCAGCTCGATCGTGACGGAGAGGATGGCCTTGAAGGCGTTGGCGACGCTGTGGGTGACGCTCGCCTCCGTGGGCATGTGAAGGGCCAGGGAAAGGGCCGAGACGAAGCCGAGGGCCTTGACGAACTTCGTCGTGAGGACGTCGTCGGTGATGTCGAGGACCTTCGCGTCGAAGAGGCTGCCGGAGTCGTAGACCGAGCGCAGGACCATGCCGTACGTGAACGGCTCGATGTTGAGCTTCTGGAGCAGCGCCGCCTGGGAGGCGCCGACCCTCTCGCCCACCTTGATGAGGTGGGTGTCGTTGGTCATCTCGATCTGGCCGCGGGTGATCTTGGTGGAGATCTGGAGGGTCTGGAAGAACGCAGTCTGTCCGGGATCGCAGCCCGTGGGGCCGGCGGGGATGATGACGTCCGAAGGCGCGATGGCGCCGACCCTCGCGGGCGCCGGGCGGATGTTGGACTCGAGCACCTTCCTGACCTCGCCGAGGTCGCCGTTGGTGAAGACGAATCCGACGTTGCCGCGACAGCACTCCTCGAGCTGCGCCAGCGGGGTGTCGGGGTTCTCCTCGGCGTACTCGCGGATGCACTTGCGCATCATGGTGTTCTTCCCCATGAGGATCTCGGCGGTGCCGCGGAGGGCGATGCGGGTCTCCTGTATCTGCTTCGAGCCGACATTGTCGATCTCGACGACGAAGCACTTGGGGTAGGTCGACATGAGCTCCTTCATCCGGAGGAAGTACTCGGCCTTGCGTTCGGTGGAGAGGGGCATCTTTTGCTATCTTTTTTCTTCGGGATCACAATGACGGTTCGGCGGTGACAACTTCGGACGCTGGAGCTTTTCACACTCTTCAACAATTTAACCGAAGTTTTGGGGGGGTGAAGCAACAGCTCGACGAACCGATGAACCTGACGTGGGAGGCGGGGGGGGGGCGGGGGGAATGATGAGAGGAAAATGTCAGGCCCCCAAAGTAGGCCTCCTGTCGCCGAGTGCATCGGCAGACCGGCGGCCGTCATGGTCCGAAGACGCGTTGCGTTGCTAACACTCACCGTGGGTAATTTTGTGCGGCGATTGCGCGGCACGAATTAAGGGCAGGAGGTATGTACGAATTCCGAAGTATCGTACGGCCCACAAGTAACGAGTAAAAGAGGCTCTGTGGGGGCGGGGGTCAAAAAATATACTCCTATCAAATTCGTTACCGGGGGGGGATATGGAGGGTCCTGTGTTCTTTCGGCGAGAAGAACCCCGAGATTTCGCACGAATTAGGGCTACGCAGGATTGGCCGATCATGTCCCTCGAGCCGTTGCGTGTTATGTGTTATGTAGGAGTATCCGGCCGGCCAGCTCATAAAGTTGCGTTCACGATGAAGGAGGCAGGAACCTCCTCAGTTGCACCTTACACTCATAAATCAGCGCCGACGGTGATGATCGCTGGAAAATTTGGGTTAGGCCGTTCAGTACTTCCGCAGCTATGTCAACCCCGGAGCGAATGATTATTGAACAACACGCGTGCTACGACTGTGAATGGGACCAGGATAAGCAATGTTTTGGCCGTATTGATATTCTTCGTGGTCTCGATCCCCGACATCACACGTTCTCGCCCGAGAGGTACTCTAAGTTCAAGTATGGATCGAGGACTGCATGTGAGCATTTCGCCTCGGAAGTCTATCTGGCGTTGAAATCGCTGTTCTCGGAAGACCTCGAGCGCGATACGACGAGTCTGGTCATGACAAGCTCCGCGTACAAGAGCATGCCTGCTGCTTCCACTGCCTTGTTCGCGGATGTCCTGGCACTTGTAAACAAGGAGAGGCAATCGCGGAATCTCGCTTCGTTGGAAGGTATCAAAATTCGTCGCAAGAGCGTTCTCAAAACGGATTATGCCCTCATGACTCAAGAGTCTCGTGTCGAAGCGATGGAGTCCACGCAACTTGACATAGACTCGTCGAATTTGCGTGGAAAGCACCTGGTTGTTCTTGACGATTGCATAATCACCGGAGCGCATGCACGAAACATCACCCGTCACATGCGAAATTCAGGCGTCGCTAAAATCTCCTACTTATTCATCGTTTCTGTCAAATCGAAAAGCCCATGCCAGTCCACGACGTCTGCGGAGAACTATCTTAACCACCACTACGTTAGTTCGCTTGATCGTTGGCTCGAAATGATGAACGCTCCAGACGCAGGACCCTTGTCCGCCCGCGCTTTGAAGTACTTCTTGACCAGCGATGAAAGCAAAGACAAGAAATATGGCTTCCTCGCACGATTGCGACGCGAGGCCGTCCTCGAAATGTATCGCGGAGCAATCGCAGACGAGGTGGCTTCGTCGTTCGAAGATCAACTGGAGATGATCAAAAGACAGCTCGTGGCGAATGAGATGAATGTTAATGAACTGATTGAGAACTGTGGAGGGAATTGTGTCGAAAGCCATCTGGGTAACGATGCCGACGCGGCAGGCGGCAACATCCATGTAGCTCGTCGCACCGAGGAGAATGAAGACGATGTGAGGGACGACGTCGAACCGAGCTCTGATGGAGGAGAGTGTTCAAGGCAACGAGGGAGTCACCTTTCCTGGGCGGCGGCGGAGACAGTGGCCGCATCGGGTCGCCCTGTGGCGTCATCATCACCATCAACATCCACATCATCAGAGGATTCATCGTTGCCGCCGCCGCCGCGGATGAGTGCACGCCCGACTCTCCAACGATCGAAGTCCTTGACCATCCACCGATCCATGTGTGGCCTCCGCGCGAATATCCTACGCCAGTCGTCCAAATCCTTCCGGGCACTGAAGCGCCAATCCTTCTCAGTGACGGGGGACATGAATGACGGCATATTCGAAAATCAAATGGGATTCCATCCAAAATCAACTCGTGGCGAACGTTGGAGGAAAGTTTCCGATGCAGATGACGGGCAAGCATTCAATGTACCGAGCGATATCGTGTTAAAAGGTTAGGCCGTGAAGACATTTGTCTCTGATCGAGGAAACGCATCTTGTTTCAGGATGCGAAATCACAATCAGTATTGATGTTATTTGTTATCCGTACGAACGCACGCCGAAGTTGTTGCACCGTCCTGGCGAAAACTATGCTGTAATAAGTTAACCATGTCATACAGTTTTCCCCGGAATCCTTCCCCGCATTATCAACAATAACCCTCATCATCTAGTTATTCGCTTACGGGATCCTCTCGCCAATCTCCCCCTCTCCATCCCAATCCTTGCCAACTCGACTCGACGAGAATATCGGAAGCCTATTCTTCATGTGGACCCTGTCGATCTCCCACATGACATCGTCTCCCAGCGCCTTCCCACGTGTAAAGTAATCGATCGACTGTTGCAATTGGCCCATGCTCGTGTGCCCCACGAGCGTCGTGGTAACCAGTGACCGCTGTCGACACCATCGCAGCGATAGCTCCGTTAGCGACATCCCTGCCCCCTTGGCGATGTCTGCGTACTCCTTCATCGCAGCCTGCGCAGCTTCGGTGCGGTATCGGTAAAGTGTCCTAGACCAGCCGAACTCGTCCATTCTCCCCCGGGGGTTCTTCATCGCCTCGATCACCGCGTCGCGTTCCACGTTGTCCAACGCCGCCGGCCTTTCCAGGTACTTCCCCGTGAGCATCCCACCCGCGAGGGCATTGTAGGCCATGAATCCCACGTTTTCATTGTACGGGGACGCCGCCTCCGCCACGCCATTCTCCTCGGACTTGCGATCAATCAGCGAGAAATCGCCCTGAATCGAACACGGAGGCGTAATGCCCAGGCTCATGGCGGTTCTGGTGCACCCCGTCAGGCCGTAGGCGTTGTCGTTGCATAGCCCCCATCCCCTAATCTTGCCGGCCTCGATAAGGCCGTGCATGGCGACGCACAATTCCTCGAAGGACGTCGGGCCGCCTTGTCCGCGCCAGTACGGAGACTTTTCCGACTCCATGCTGTACGCGAGCGACTGTCCCCAGTTAGACTGCGGCGAGTATCGCGCCGGCCAGTGAAGCTGGTACACGTCCACGTAGTCCACTCCCAATCTCATCAGGCTGCCGTCGCAGTCCCTGATTATGTTCTTGGGCGTGACATTCCGACCGCCTGTGATTTTCGTGGCGATAACTACCTTTCGTCGGCCCTCTCCCCTGTCGAGCTTGCGACTCTTCATCCACTCGCCGATGACGAGTTCGGAATCTCCCTCCGTCGCGACCTTGCCGTCGCTGGGGATGGGATACTGCTCCGCCTATATCAATCGCATAATGCGCACGAGAATATTAATTGGCATGCGGTTTGGAAAGGAGCGACAACAGCTATTGTACTGCTATACTCACCGTGTCGATGAGATTGACGCCCGACTCGAGCACCGCTTTGTCCATGAATTCGAAGACCTGCTCCTTGTTCGGCGCGTTGAAGTCCGTCGATACCCTGCAGCGTAATCGTAAGCGAGCGACGGAGAGAGACAAAAACAAGGGGGGGCGGGGCGTGAATGCGAAATCACCACGTCGAATCGAAATAGAACGACTGAGGCCGAGGTAATTTCCCCCCACCCCCACCCCCCACCCCCCAATCGCCACCATCTTCCCCTCAACCGCTGTCCCCCCCCCCCCCTCACCCAAAAAATTCCAAGACAAGACTCCAAAACGATGGCAACGCCCCGAAGGATCAACCCGCCTTACTCCGACGACGAATCCACGCGCCCGTTTCTCAGGACGAATATTCCACAACCCCCCCCCCAACCCCCCCCCAACCCCCCAACCCCCAACCCCCCCCCCGCGCAAAAAAAGAGTCAACTCACCAGCGCTGGGTTCCGAGACCGAGCTCGGAGACGACGATGTCCGATCCGCCCATCCTCCGATGACGCATGCCTTCGACGGACTTGACGACCTCGTTCGTCGGTCCCCTAGAGACGACGACGCCGCCGCCGCCGCCGACGGCGGCGGCGGCGTTCGCCGCACCTCCGTCCCCGAAAAGGCCCGAGAGGAAGCCGAAGCCGCCGCCGCCGCCGCCGGCGGCGAACATCGCCGCCAGGGACCGACGTCGGCGCGACGAGGACGACGACGACGACGAGAAGTCGTCGTCGTCGCGAGCGCCGCCGTTGTTGCGGTCGCTGTGGCCGAATTTCATCGACGCCCCGCGGGGGGAGGAGGACGGCGTCCTCCTCGCCGACGGCGCGACGAGGTGACGACGATGTTGGAAGGCGGTCGTCGTAGTCGTCGTAGTCGTAGTCGTCGTAGTCGCGTGCTGGAGGGCGCAGGCGACGACGTTGCCCCAGGCGAGCGCTCGTGGCATCGACCTCATGGTCATGCAGAATAGGCAGTGGGGGGGGGGGATGGATGGATGGAGGCTCTCGCTCTGAGCTGGATGACGGCGGGGCGTCGGTCCTCACGGAAGTAAACAACGTGGGGGGCAAAATTTTTTGGGACAGTGCGTGAAAAGCTATTGTTTTTACACTATTTATTCCTACTTGCGTGAAATACTACGGGAGCTAAAACAAATAATTCATACTTATTCCTGCGTGGATGCCCTACAACTTACGAATATCATGACATTAAGAGAAAAATAAAATGAGGGTCGAGGTAAGAACGGCGACGAGAAGGGTAGATGATAGAATAGCTCATTACAATATAACCACAAGAGCGAAATGGACGAGGACGCCTCCATCTGCCGAGAGGCGCTCCTCGGCTCCGACGCTCCGCCGGCGTCGATCACGCCGCCATGCGACGACGCCGACGCGGCGGCCGGCGTGATCGCGCGCGATCCGTCGTCGTCGTCGTCGTCGTCGCTCGCCGCGCGGGATGACAGCTCGAGGGGGGGCGGCGCGAGGGCTAGGATGGGCGCTTTCGCGCTGGCGATCATGGTCTTCTTCAACGCGTCCGGTGCGTTCGCGGTTCTCCTCTTCCTCTTCGTCTTCTTCTTCTTCTTCGTCTTCTTCTTCTTCTTCTTCTTCTTCTTCGCTTCTTCGCCGATCCCCCCCCCCCTATTTCGAGGGGGCGACGTATATTGGTATTCATTTCGACGCACTTCTCTCACCACGTCGCCGATCCCAATATATATATATATATATATCTCCCCCTCTCTTCGCCATGCTCTCCGCCCCCACATATCGTGCCGGATATAATATCACGATGGACGTACATACTAATATATATATGTTAACTGACAAAAACAAAACAAAACAAAACAAAAAGGAGGTCCCTTCGGGGTGGAGCCGTCCATCCGGGCGGCGGGGAACATGTACGCGATCGTCGGATTCGCGCTGATGCCGCTGATGTGGTCCCTCCCGGAGTGCGTCATGACCTACGAATTGTCGAGCGCGTACCCGTGCGACAGCGGAGGGGTCAGATTCGTGAGTTGGAATTAATCATATTTTACCCCGTGTAACATTTTTATCCCCCCCTCCCCCGCCGTCCGTCCGTCCATTTGCTTGTGCTTATTTTTCCAATCTCGTCCTTTCATCCCCTCCCCTCCCCCCTCTCTCCCCCGCGACCCGATTCCGGACGACGAAATCGATGTATAATTAATTAAGACGGAGGAGGCGTTTGGCGAGACGTGGGGCCTCGTCGTCGGCTACCTCGGTGAGTAGAACGAGACGATACGACGGATACTCCTTTCGATGCATGCATGCATGCATGCATGCATGCATGCATGCGTGCATGTATATACTTACACGCTTTTATCATTCCTACGTTTTTATCATCCGCTTTAATCATATTCCTGTATTTTTATCATCCGGACCCTTCCCACCCGCCAGGGTGGATATCGGGCGTCGCGAATACCGCCTCGCTGCCCTGCCTGCTCCTGTCGTACGTCCTCGGCCAGTTCTTCCCCGACGCCGAGGCCATCGACGAGAGCGTGATCGAGCATTACGGGCTGCTCGTGTCCATCACTCTCATCTTCGCGTACGTGAACTACAGGGGACTCGACGTCGTGTCGAGTCTGGTGATGATCATATTCGTCGTATCGATGATGCCCTTTATCCTCATGGTTATATTGGGCATACCCAAAGGCGAGTAACACCCCCTCGTTCGATTTCATTCGTGGGCGATGGGAAGATCGATTCACCGACGGGGAGGTGTCGTTCTCGCATCATCCCTCCCCTAACCGGCGCAATATCGATGCTGTTCTCTCTCTCTCTCTCTCTCTCTCTCCTCTCGTGCAGTCGATCCGAGCAGGTGGCTGCAGACGCCGGTGCCTGTCGAATCGGAAAGTGGCGACGACATTCCATTTACCGGGAAGGGTTGGTTTCCGGTGGTATACCCCGCCGGGATTGCATGTGAGTTTGCGCTCGTTCATATTCGCACGGATGTTCGTGCCCCCCCCTCGTCGAGATTCATATATCCGGAATCTCCGCTATCATTCGTTTTTTTTTTCCCCTTCCTTCGATAACATTCGAACGTCCTCTCCTCCAGTCCGTCCGTTTATCAACAATCTATATTGGAACTTCAACGGCTTCGACCAGGCGAGTCACTATTCTCGCATGGTTCCGAAGGGGACGCTGCGCAACGGCATTGGCGGCTCCCTCCTGCTCGTGTCGTCGGCATACCTCCTCCCCATCATGATCGCTACCGGCGCCACCGACATCGAGCAGGACGAGTGGACGAACGGATCGTTCGCGAGGGCGGCGACGGAAATCGGTGGTAGGTGGCTTGGTGAGTAATGGAACGACCGCGTCGAATGCTTAGTAGGCGCACCTTGCGTATTGTACAATCGTTCGGAGCCTGACTGGCTGAACTGTATTTTTTCTCGGACGCAGGGAACTGGATAGCCGTCGCGGCTGGGATATCCCTCCTGGCCCTTTTCTTCTCTGGAATGACCGTCGACTCGATCGGAATCCAGGGCCTGGCGGATCGCGGGCAGCTCCCATCGATCTTTCGTGTAAGGAGTCGACACGACACGCCTACGGTAAGCGACGGGGTCGGACGTAGCCATCGAGCGTCTGTGATTGGCCGGTCATCCCCCGCCGATTACCGCTCATTATTTATTCGTCGTTTTGTCGCCGTCCAAAGTACGCACTTCTCCTGGGCGTTGCGTTGATTTTGGCACTCCTGCCATTGCCCTTCGGAACGATTGTAGAATTGGCAAACTTTACCTTCTGCATAAGGTACGATATGTCCTATCTCTAGATCATAATATTTATCCGCCACCTGCAGATAATGATGCTCACGAATCTCCAACACCATGTCTCCATTTCTGACTCAGTGTCTCGATAGAGTTCATGGCATTTGCTCAGCTGAGGATTCGTGCAGGAGGTGCGTCAGATTTTGTTGACATCAATAATAACTTATACTTACCATCCGATGGCTCAATCAATAAATAAAACCATCCTCGTTTTCGCCCCAAAGAGGCTTCAAAGTTTCAAAAGACGCTCTATTCGATGATGGTGTGTTCACATGATATCAGTAGTATCGTCCGAAAAACTCGAATTTGCATCAAGCACTTCTTACACTCGTGTCCTGTTCTCTCTTGATCAAATTACCAGCTAATGTTTCCATTGACGTACAACATTATCATAATACTGACTGCCAGTTATGCGACCTACATCTATGCGGCTATCGTGGCAGTATGTGGGGTTGTAATAATATTGGCAAGGGGATATTTAGCGGACGAGGAAGTGCTTCAGGCTCGACGCGATGAAGCGGAAAATGCCAGAATAATTGCTAATTTGCCGATCCTTCTTTGAAGTTGCAGTGAATCAGCGTCGTAGACTCGCACAACGAAGCGTTGGCATCACCCTCTGAAATCAAAAAAAATTACCCAGACTGAGTATGCTCATTACTCAGACTGAGTTTGCTCTCCATACTTGCTAAAGACATATGATAAAAGATTTGCCCCCTCTTGTACACAGACTATGGTATCTAGGAGGAAGGCAAGCATAGGTCCACCTACTTCACAAATAATATAGTCAGCATCATCTACTAATCATTTATTATTTGTTTCATCTGATCATGAATATGACACAGAAAACAAAGGGTTGGCCACATAAAAGCTGGATGAGAATGACAATAACACAAGGACAAGGACAAGTCAGTTGCACCAACCAGGAGTCCCGAATGGCTTTTGAGAGAGCAGATGCGCTCCTAAGCCACCAAAAACTGGAAGACGAGCATCCTGAGTCAACCAGCATGAAGGACAATATAAGACAACATTGAACCGAGCATGATCAGAAACCAGGTCTCTTCCACTCCTCACCAAATAGCATATAGATCTCGGCTATCCATGCAGACAAATATAGCATAAATCATTAAGCCATGGGTATATTAAACATAGATTCTGGGGCATGATACCTGTCATAGTTGATGCTTAAAATATTGTTGGGGAGTGGCATAACAGAACCTTTTCTCCATATCAATTAGCCAGGGCTTAATGAAAGCAAAGAGAGCGGCGGCCACAAAACAGCTGCCATCATCCGATGGAATATTGTATGAATGCCATGGTCCACATGAATGGAGGGGGATTGGATCAGGTCAATCCAATTCAAAAGCATGTGAAATTTCAAGGAGGCCAACCCATCCCATGATCATATGGCCTGATCCATAATTGGAAACTGAAAATTGCTTGGCAATTGGCAAGGCATGGTGCAGACAACATGTTGTTGATTGTATACCGCCTACAATGGCCATTGGTCATAAGTCTTAGGGTAGCCACAAGGAGCCTAGTGAGTAGAAGAAGATGATGATGCAAGCATGATCTGAGTGCAGACAAATCTGTACACACCATCCTGAATGATGAAGTGCTCTCACAAATGCACCAGGGGGTAGCTAGCCCCACAGTCTAACCAGATCTGGTATCAAGTGAAAATTGCCAGCATTCAATTGATGGGTGCAATGCCCCATAAAGAAGAATCAATGAAGAATCTGATTGTGGTGTAAGGCATAGAAATTGAGAGCATAACTGACCAAGTTCAAATGGTAGGCGCCATATCCGTGGAACGTGAAAAGCCATCAGGGAGAGAATGACATCAGGGAACAACCCCAGTCATGTGCAAATATCAGGTCATTGTTATCCCATGACATGGCCTTGCTCATTCTTCATTATCATGCATTCGTGGGTCCTGGAGAGGTGAAAATGATGTGTTGGCCAGTCTTCCTCTCAATGGATGTTGGATGATAGCTTGTAATTACTTGCAATGTTCTGTGAAACCAATTCGACTGAGTTGTCCCTCTGGAGAACAAGGTATCATAAAGTGGATTGAAAAGACTCATGAGATTCTGACCAAGCATTGACATGATAGATAAGGGCCCCAATATGAATAATATAATCAACTCAGCAGTCATCAGACACAATCCATTGGGATAGGCATGTGTGAAGGTGCACATGGAATTGTTTTGGCAATATCTGATGCAATCCTCTTGTATAGGGCATATTTGGAAAAGATGATGCATAACCATAACCATAGAGTGTAATACTATAACGCCAACATGTGTGCTTCTATACACAATTTGCAAATTTCAATGCGCAAAATGGGAATGCCCGTGCACGATGGCAACACATGGCCACAGTGCAATAAGCATATAGCCAGGAGCGGCCCCATTGAATGTCTCAGCACCCAGGGTGATGTCACAAATGACCGCGCTTGAAAACATGGGATGAACCTTGGCAAGACGGCAGCAAATCCGCAAGCAAGTAGGATGGGAAGTTCCTTGGCATGACAGCAGGGAATGGCTGCACATGAGTAAGATAGGAAGTGCCTTGGCACAATGGTAGAAAATGGCCTAGCACGAATCAGTTGGCAATGGCGTGATGACAGCGGATGGCCTAGCACAAGAACCCAACAGGAAAATGTGTTGCCTCACAAAATTCAATGATAATATTAGTTGCCTCAATGCAATGGCAGCACAAGAATCAGCAATAAAAGTAGTTGGCTTCAGCACAATTGAAGGGAATGGCCTAGCACAAGAATCAAACAAAAAAATCAACTATTGGCATGATGGCAACAGATGGTCCAGCACGAGAATTCAACAAGACAATTAGTTGCCTCCACACGATCATTGCCACAGAAGGTTCATGATATTATTATTGCCTCAATGCGATGGCAGCATGAGAATCAACAATAAAAGTAGTTGGCCTCGGCATGATGGAAGCAAATGGCCTAGCGCAAGAATCCAAGAATTAAATCAGCTGGCCTCAGCGCAATGACAACAGATGGCCCAGTGTGAGAATCCAACAAGCTTACCAGCGCTGCAAGATGAGTCTAAAAAGGGACCATGGAGCACCACTTAAGAGAGGAGCGCCAGGAAGAATTATGATCTAGGTTTATGCTACACTCTAGATGGATCTTATGAGGAAGGGTGACATCAGTCGCACTATGCTGAGCCACAGCATAAGCTTTTTTATCTTGAGTAGTGCTAGTTAGAGTAGTTAGAGAGGGGGATAGTTTTCCAGCTTCATTTTGGTTTTTCAAATTTGGGGGTGGATGCAACAATCAAATGGTTTTGAAAGTCGAATATTATCCAGTAAAAGCTCTTTAGTGTTACTGCTACAACCTGACAGCGGGCTGGCTGTTTCGATCGTTCTCTTCT
>JALLAZ010000137.1:0-43234 GCA_036939755.1 Stephanodiscus triporus
ACTATCTTAGTGTAAGTTACATACAGTAGCCCAAGCGAAGATTCGAATTTGAGTGTGCCCGCCCGGCCTCCTCGCTCGCTTGCACGCTCGCTTTCGCCGCCGTCAATTCAACCCTCAAGCCTATTACCTGCCTCCGCTCCCATCCTGCCTCCTCCCTCCCGCCCCCCGTCTCATGACTAATCTCCTCTACCATGGTTCGGAGGAGGACCAAAGTGCTCGCCGCAGCCCTTGTCGCCCTGTGCGTTTTTTCATCAGTCATGTTTCCTCTCCGACCGCACGGGCAGCCGCCTCGTTCACGACGTTCATTGCTTGGTCCCTCGGATAGTGCGGTTAATCCCATACTACAAAGTCACATCAAGCCACTGGACATTGAACTTGACCCGAGAAAAGAAACTGGTACGATATGGTCTTCCATGTTTATCTGATGCGTTACTCATTTATTTTAGACAGGCCAACAAATGTCTGTTTTATGTATTCGTGCATAGTCCTTTTTTGGCACATTGCCAAAGTAAGTTACTGTCTAGCAAATGCTTTTCACTGTTCATACCTTTCGACAGTAACTTATTCCTTACGTGTTGTCTGTCGTGTAGAGCGGGGGCACTACTCTCAAGTCAATTTACAAATGCATGAAGAAGACACTGACTGTTCGAGGCATGGGTAAAGATGAAGACGATTCACTCTACGTGTTTGAACAGAGGGGTTCAGGGGACAAATTTGTGAATGTAGATACCATATCTCGACCTGGAATATTGCGTGCAGAGAGACTTGGTCTGGTTCCCTCGGGATTGGCAGACATTGTTGTAGCGAGCAACCTCAACTATGCGATCGAGCATTTGTTCGATGAATATCACAAAGGAAGAGTCATCGTATTGTTCCGCCATCCAGTAGAAAGATTGATCAGCAAATTTTACTACAGTCAGATTTCGTGAGTCAACCTTACAAATCATATGCCATATTATACCTGCAGCTCACGTTCACACTCAAATGAATTTTCACTCGTTTCGATCTACATGGCTTCATAGAACTTGGGAACCATCATACCGACCCGAATGGGCAAATTTCAACCTTATGACTTGGGTCAATGTGGCGATGGACGAAGAAAATTACATGGTCAAATCCTTGTCGGGATTGGGCATGAATGATTTAGTCTCGGAAATCGATTACCTCGTTGCAGTGAGGACTGTTAGGAGGAGGTGTTTTGTAGGCCTGATGAATCAGATGGAGGAGACTATTCATCGATTTAACGTTATCATGGGAATTGATGAATCTGAACAAATCAATCGAAAGTGCATGGACATATTCTTTGGACACGGAGAACTCAAATCGAATGCGAACTCCCACCCGAAGGTGAGTGAAATACTTCCAGAAATGTTAAGATATTGGGAACGATACCCAATGCTCCTCTTTTCTGCACACCTCCATCCAGGTTGATGAGCGTGACCCCGCCTGGCAGGCTATTGCGAAAAAAAATGAGTATGATGTCAAGCTGTATGAAGAAGTAGTCAAGCTGTTTGACGAGCAAAGAGAAGTGGTAGAGTCACATGCAAGATCTTTTGGCTCAACAACGGCGACGACCAAGAGAGGAGGACAACGAAGGAAAGGGCAACGTAGTCTATGAGGACACCGCGCATAACATTTGCAAACTGCAGTAGTGTAGCTTACAAAATCATGACTTATGACTGCATTGCCCGTAGTATATATTGTTGACGTAATACTACTAGAAATCGAGATTGTGGAGAAATGGGGGGGATAGCCTGCACCTTATCTGTAATTACTGTTAACATATGAACAGCTGAACAACTTTTTCTGGTAATCATGACTCTTTGCTTCTGTCGTGCTGATAGGAAAACACCACACATTCATCAGTTACTCTCGGCAGAGCATGCGATAATGTGCCCACAGTTAGAGGAACAGCATCATCAAACACCAAACAAAATGGCAAAGCTGCAACCAGTTCATCCGCAGTATTTAAAGGATCAATATTGGCCTCCCCGCACTGAAAGGATTGCATTCGCCTTGCTATACCGCTGGAGTGTGCATGCCAAAGCGCTGCTTCAAATGCAAGCTGACTGTGTGCAACTATGGAACATACCCATTTTGATTTCAAAGAAGAGATACGTTCATCTTGTGTGAAGGCAAGAATGGCTAGCCCAGCACCGCCCCAACGTGATACATCTGTCTGAGTACGAAAATCAATGGCCAATACCAAGCCATGTTCCATACTTTGCTTCAAATCAACCCTATTTGGCCCAGGAACAATATACTCGTATAGACCTGGTAGATATCCACTGCATCCTCCTCCTTTTTCGCATCGCTCTAACCACTCCAACAGCTGTTTCTCGGTGGATATGGTAAACCACGACGAGGATGGGATTGTCCTGGCAATTGGAGATACGAGACGATTCAAGTCAAGAGCATCGAGCAGTGGTTGAGGTGATTTGTCGCAATCTGGTGTCCATCCTGGAAGTTCTTTCAGTACTTTCAATTGTAGCGTAGGTATTGTATTGCGTTGGACAAACCCCACCTTTTCCAGCGCACGTATCATACCCTTGTTGCTCTGTACTGTGCATGTGAATATCTTCGTCGGTTGTGCATAATTATGCAGTCGTTGATCATTCTCCTCTTTTGATAAATCGACTACTGAACGTAATAAGGCGGTTGCCAGGCCCTGATTTCGATGGCGAGGGTGTGTGCGCACGGCCTCTATCCACCCGACGTTCTGTGCATGCAGGCGCTTGTAGTTGGCCACCGCCAGTAACGTTTCGCCTTCTTCGATAGATACACTGCCGCTCGAATTGTCATTCTTCGTCAGAGCTAAGAACGAACAGGCTGGGTCGGCCGCGTAGGATGCCGCCATGGCGGGCAAATAATCCCTTCCCCCGTACACATTTGCACAAATTTCATCCAATGACGATCGATCGCTCTCCCGCGTTGGGTCGTAGGGGCGGAGTTGATAATGGCCAGTTCCCGCGGCCATCATTGGTGAGTCGAAGCTAAGAGATTTGTCTATTGTCAAGACGATCATAAGGAGGGACGCGTCGACAGAATGATACATAGGATGGCGTTACGGATTATCTAGATTAAGTATCTTCTCCTCCTCCATGGCTTCGGAGTTCTCAGAGGGTGGAGGGTGCCGGTGGATAGGATGTTGTTGTTGGTGCGGTTCCACTTGCTGCCGGTACGATAAAGTAGGTACTACTTACCATACGATAAGTAGTACGATACATACTTAATTTTACCAGGAGAAGCACCACCATGAGCTCCTTCAAGGAAAGAGTCACCCACATCCTCGATCCGACCGCCGCCTCCCACATCCCCCTCTTCCTCCCCCGCATCAGCATCACTCGTGGAGGAGGAGGGGGCGTCGATGGTGGAGAGAATGAAGATGTCCGCCCCTTCCAAAACGCCAGCGACATTGACCGCGTGATGGACTACCCGAACATGCCCGATCCTCCCCCCGAGTGCCTCGTGATGCACTGCGAGGCTCCCGGATCCGGTATCGACGATGAGAATGAAGACGAGGTATACGATGGAGGGATCGTATTCCCCAAACGATCGGCGAAGTTGTCGGGGGGGTACATCTTCCTATCCAAGCCGAAGGACCCCAAGGCCGATGCGAAGGCCGATGGAAAGATTGTCTGCATCCCCCTTCAAGGGTGCAAGGTGGAGCTACCCCCCGGGGGGCGTAGGGTCTTTCGAGAGCATGCACATACGGGTAAGTGAGTCGGCTCGCGAGGCGGTTGGGCTTCGAATATCGTTGAGTGTGTGTTTATTTCTCATGCCTCCCGCGCCGGCGCGTTGCAGGCGCTAGGAAGGGCTACGAGATGGCGATTCGCGTGAGACAATCCAACGACAGCGAAAAAATGTCATGTTACATCGTCTTGGATAGCTTGGGTAATCGCGAGCTCTGGGCGGGTGCCATACGGCTGCGTTGTGACGTCGGCAATAAATTGACACTGTTGCGTCCCGGCGGCATCGCGGGTAGCCGATTGATGAGTGTGGACGATTCCTATTACAATGAGAAGGCGCACCCCCCCGCGGTGCCTGGTGGAAATCAAGGACCGAGTGTAAGCCGTGGCCATCAGAGTAAGAAGCAGAAGAATTTTGGACGTCGGTCTCTGCAGAAACCATTGGTCGTGGAGGGGCCCGTATCCAGTGGCAATGCCGATCTGGATGCTGCCATAGAACAGTTTGGTGTGAGTGGATTCAAAGAAGAGAAGTGGGTGAATGAATGGCTCCAGAAGCATTCAGTCAGCGACCTGCCGGGGGAATGTGACCAGTTGGAGCGGTGGATTGACGTGATTAAGAATGGATTGAGGGGGGCAGTGCTGGAGCAGTACGAATACTTTGTGGAAGCATCAAGAGAAATGTCAACAATGGGACGGGAAGTGGCTTGGATACGGACGTTGGTTGAACGTCAGCAGGAGACCTTGATGAGTATGAGGAACATTGACTTTGGGGCAGGGTTGGAAGTTGATGATGGTGTAGGTGATGAAGAATATGGATATCTCAGTGAAGAGGATGGTTTGCTTGACGAGACGGACAACGATGCTTTGAGTTATGCATCAAGCGTCGTCTCGTCCTCTTCAGATGAAGAAACCAATCCAACAAATTCTCGAACTCCCATGAGGAGGAATCTTAGACGAGAGTCTCGTAAGAAGGTGGGAAATATTCCAATAGCACAAACGGATGAATATTTACCTGCTCCTGGGAGTAACTCTGCTCATATTGAAATCCCACCTTGGATTGGTGATGTAACGGAAGAAGTCTCAGCATTCATCAAGGAGTCTCGTTATTCTGACGCTACCGAGCTGATTCTCAAGGCTAAGGCCGAAGTATCAGAAATTATTGCCGTGCACGAACAGCCCACTCCACCTGTTGTCACAACCCCCACATCTTTCAATACTGGTCCAACCGCTCCCTTATCCAGGTCCAGCAGCACCATCAATAACCCACCAAAAAAACTCCATAAAAAGCAACATGCTCTCCTCCAAAGGACGAATCTTCAACTGGACACCCTCATGGATCGAATGTCCAAACGCCTTGCCGAAAACCTACGAAGAAAGAACGAGGCCCTGAAGGCGTCAGCGAAGCGAGAGCGGGCCGATCCACTTTCAACACTGGCTCCATTGGTGTCGCCTGTGTGCCTAAACGATGACGCCGTTGCGTTGCACTTATTAGTCAAGCTAGGGAGGTATCAAGAGGCTGCAACAGCTTATGCTGCTAGGCGAAGCCTCCTGCTGTCTGAATGGTACGTGTCTAATTATTGGGTTCTATTTGTCGCTGCGGTACTAAATTCCTCATTCTGTTTCCCTGCCATATATTCAGCCTTCATGAAAGACCAATCTCGAGCCCTGTTGGAATGGACGCTGTCATATACGCTGCTCAGATCAGTTCCAGCTTCTTCTCATCACTTGCTACATCAGTGGAAGGGTTTCTTGACCTTTTCATCGACTCCAACACTGAAAATAGCGGCAACGATGATGATACATCATTGAATTCAAGAACACTGGGGAATGGCGGAAAACGGATACCGTCTGGAGCGTTATCAGCAATTGTGCTTTGGTGTGATTCAGAATTGGCGTAAGTGTTTTTGTTTCGCATACGATCTATGTGCCTCGAGAGATTAACACAATTATCGACGATTTTGATTTTTCATTTGACTGGATCACAGAAAATTTACAAACGTTTTCGGAAGCTCTCGCCTGCTAGGAAGCTTGGCACTCTCGCCTCCTGGTCTTCGTCGACAAGAGAACACGGAAGTTGTCAAAGTGTCTCTGGCAAAAGAGCGGGATGTGAGTTATTTTGCTGCGGATGTACCGATTTTTGGTATGATATGCCGCATTCCTCGCCCAACTCATTTGCTTCTATGCCCGCATGTAGCATTCTATTGAAGTAGCAGCTAAATGTGTCAATCAAGCATTCGCCTTCGCGGCGGAGAACTTGGACACCATTGGGCTGCCATTAACACCCAAGTTGGCAGAATACATGCGACCCAAGCTAAAAGGGTGTGAAGCAGAAGTTGCTGCATTTTTGGATTTGCGGTGGAAGGCGCTTGCTTTTGAGTGGACTTCGGAACGAAATGTGCAAGACATACATATCCCCAGTCGTCCAATGGCATCGCCTCGGTCTCTCGCAGATAGCAGACGTGTGTGAAAACGATGTACACTCAATGTTCTAAGAGGGGGTGGGATAACAGCCTGTGTATCAAGTGCTCCGAGTACTATCTCCTTTTGTTATTAAACTCTTGATACGAGGTCTATTGTCTTAATACTTTTAGTCGATAGCACACGAAGTTAGCAACTTGTGCACCTCCCCCCTGGTTCCTCCAGCCCACGAGCAGGCTGTCCTTGATTTTTTAGATTTGATGTCTCATTCCAAGAATCTAATCTTCTTCACCAATATTAACATTGTGCGATACCAGATTAGAAGGATCTACTCCTAATGACGTAGGAATAAGTAGTCCAGATAAGAGATCCTGTCTGGGTCTGTCCGACCAAAGAGTATTAACTCGGTGTGCATAAAAATTGCAACGGTAAAATCCACAGACAACGACTGGCGACGTCGACCATGGCGCCCTCAAATGCTACTACACTGAGCGGCAGCGGGCATACTCGTACAGTTGACTTGGTGAGATCGCTTATTCCGTTGTGTTTGAGGACTTCTGCGTGTTACGGCAAGGGTAATTTCACGAGATGCAGATTTGGCATCGCCAATGATGAAAATTGGACGCTCATGCTGTCTGCATCTGCCTGTATTCTCTGCCAACTACTCCTAACCCTTAAACGCTCAGGTAACGGGCAAGGTCAAGACGGAATACTTCTTCGACCCAACCCTTGCTCTCTCCCCCGATGTTGAATCCTTTGACTCGTTCGATAAGAAACTCGGACCGCCGCGTACGCCGGCCACGAGCCGCGCAAAGGGAAACTATGGTGACGATGACGATTCGGTCCTATTTTCCTCTCGTCACCTCTTCATGCCTTGCACCGTTGTGAAGGATATAGAGATCGATGACGACAGCAAGGATAAATTCGGCTCAATTTCGGCACTTGTCAAAACCGCCGACGGGCAGCTTCACAAAATTAGTGACCGGAAAAAGCTTGTACCACTCACTGTCCCCGAGGATTACGACGGCGTGCCCGACGTACTCTACCTGCCCAACGTCACCGAGGCGAGCTTGCTACACGCTTTGCGCGTGCGATACAATCGTGATGAAATTTACACCAGCGCCGGACCTATACTCATGTCGGTTAATCCGTACAAGACCATCACAATGAAGGATGGGCTGGATTTGTACGCTGAGGAAAGGATGTTGCTTTATCGCAATTCCAAGTCTAATCCAGGAGCCTCAAGCAACCTACCATGTCATTTGTTTCAAGTGGCCGACAAAGCATACAAAGAGCTCCTGAAATCGGTCATATCAACCGATAGCCTACCACCGTCGCCCAGAAAAGGAGAGGATACATTGATTAAGTTGACGAAGACGAATCGCAAGGCTATGAATCAAAGCATCGTTATCAGCGGAGAAAGTGGTGCGGGAAAGACGGAGGCTACCAAAAAAATCATGCAGTATCTGGCAGGTGTTACCAAAAATAAGGCTACGACTGCAGAACAATGCGACAACGGAGGAAGCAAAACGACATCGCTGGAAGATCGCGTCCTCTCCTCGAATCCACTCCTTGAAAGCTTTGGTAATGCCCGAACGCTGAAAAATGACAATTCGTCCCGCTTTGGAAAATTCATCAAAATTTCCTTCAACATCGAGTCCGGCACCATCGCAGGGGCGTCCATATCGAACTACCTTCTTGAAAAGACGCGCATCACGACGCAGATCGAGGGCGAACGCAACTATCACATTTTTTATCAGATATTTTCCGGGGCCGATGATGCCACTCTGACCAAATTCAAGTTGAATGATGGCGTCGCCGCATTTTATTACCTTGGTAACCGCCCCACGTTGAAGAGCCGTCATGATGCAAGCGCGTTCGAAGAAACCATGAAGTGTCTAGATCAAATCGGCCTTGTGGAAAAAGAGAAGAGCGACGTCTTGGGCATTCTTGCTGCAGTTCTTCACATTGGGAATATTGTTTTTGAAGTGGTCAAGGGAGAGGAAGATCACAGTGGGGAGAAGGCTACTATTTCTGAATCCAGTGCCGAGAGTCTCAAAATTGCCTGTAACCTACTTGATTTGGAAGAAACGAAGGTATCAGAGGCATTATTGACGAAAACACTGAGTGTGGGGGGTAAGACGATTCACAAGCCCCAAGATGTTGTTCAGGCTTCAGACAAACGGGATGCCTTTGCCAAGCTTGTGTATTCCAGCTTGTTTGTGTGGCTGGTGAACAAAATCAATACCACCCTCGATTTAGATATTGCGCTCCCAGAATCTGCCGATTCTACGTTTTCTCCAGTGCGCTGTCCTTACACACCTCCCGCTCCAACGGGCTTTATTGGCGTGCTTGATATCTATGGGTTTGAAAACTTTGTGAACAATGGCTTTGAACAGCTACTCATCAATTACGCCAATGAGAAATTGCAGAGGTACTTCAATAAGCATGTATTTGAAGTTGAGCAGATAATGTACTCAGACGAAGGAGTGGATTGGACATACATCACGTTCAATGACAACCAACCCTGTCTTGATTTGATTGAAGGCGGGGTGGGAAACGTTGGCGTTTTAAGCACGTTGGATGACTCTGGTGGCATGGGTACCGCGGCGGAGCGCGACGTCAACTTTTTAGCCCAACTTCATCAGAAATTTGGTGGTGTGACAGGGCCATCAACCATGGACTGAATGTCAACATCAAAAAAAAAGAAGATAAAGCATAGCAAGAGCCCTACCAAGGAAGTACTATGCCACCAGAACTTCATAACACCTAAATTTGGCAATGATAGGGATTTCATCATAATTCATTACGCGGGTGAAGTGCGCTATAATGTCACTGGATTTGTGGAAAAGAATGTTGAAACTTTAAGTAATGAGTTAAAAGATCTGGGATCCACTTCCTCGAATGAATTTACCCGAGGAGTTTTTGGAGCTACGGGCTCTTCATCTCCTGCTGCTGATCTTGGCACTACCCCTTCACGTCGCTCTACGATCCGAGGAGTGAGCGTTGCATCTCAGTTTCGGACGTCTTTGCAAATGCTGGTGATGGATTTAAACTGCACCAATCCACACTACGTCCGCTGCATTAAGCCAAACACACTGAAGGCATATAGTGTATTTGATTCTGGTGAAGTATTACGGCAGCTACGTTATTCTGGAATGATGGAAACGATCAGGATACGCCGAGAGGGTTATTCTAACCGGGAAGATCATGGAAGCTTCTACAGAAGATTCAACGTTCTTCTTTCCAGAAAAGAAGTGAAAAATGGTGAAGGTATCGAACATCTGGTGAAAATCTTATCAAAGAGACTGAGTTTGACCGAGGCTGAGTGGCAAATTGGTCATACCAAAATCTTTCTTAGGGATGAGTTGGCCAGCAAGCTTGAAGTGTTGGCTAAATTGCGACGATCAGCCGCCGCTCGTGTAGTGGGGAAATTTGGGCGTACGATTCTTCAATCGCAAGCAGGCAGGTTGCTGACTGCTTGGATAAGGTTTCGACTTACTATGCTTCGCAAGTACCGCAGGGCGGCGGCCGCAAATAAGATCTCTTCAACTTACCGCATGCAAAAAATCCGCAAGTCCTACAAATTAACTTTGCAATCGGTCGTTCGACTTCAATGCCTGCTCCGCGTGGCACTGGCCCGCGCACGTGTTCGAGTGCTGCGTGACCCTTATTTCGATATGTCGTTCAAAGACCTGGATTTACTTCATACGAAAGAGGTTTCGCGTTTGGAAAATGCCGTAAATGCAAAAGATTTCAAGACTGCTGCAGATATTGAAAAATCATTGTAAGAGCCTTAATATGAACTTGGCCATTGACATCTATGTTGACAATTTTATTATTCTCAATTTCTTCGGCTGACTTTATCATTACCTTTCATCTACTTCTTTCAGGATTCCCCTCAGAGAAGCAATGGAATCAAAGCGACCACTTACACGCTCTGTATTGGAATCAAGAATTACAGAGGTACAATATTTACTTGAAGATGCTGTCTCTAGAAAAGCATTCACAGAGTGCGCTCCGCTGCAAGAAAAAATGGACAGGCTCATTCGACAGCGTGCAGATTTGCCAAGCATTGATGAAATGAAAGAGGCAGTTCGCCTGGCTGAAAAAAATGTTGCCGATGCAGCGGCACGGCGGGACTTTTCAGGAGCTGCGACTGCTCAGGCCGTGCTCGATAAAGCCATCGAGAGGCTTGAAGAGGCTATGCGATCTGAAGGAGTTGATGCCGACAGTGGCGATTCAGTGGAAAATGGAAGTGATAGTAGGTTTCAATCACGGGCAGATTTGGAGATTGCAATTGCGGAGGCAGCCAAAAATATTGATGATGCCATTGCTAAGAAAGATTTTAATCAGGCCACTAAATTTCAAGCAGAGATTGAAGAACTCGAGAACCTTCGGGCGACTTTGCCTTCGCTCGAAGAAATTGAGTCAGAGATAAGAGAATTCAAGGAGAAGATGAATGTTGCAATAAAAGAAAAGAATTTCAAGAAAGCAGATTCTCTCCAGAAAGAAATTGAAATATTGGAGGCAAAGTTGGAAAATGAGAGAGCAAAATTGACCGCAAAGTCCGAGACTAGAGAAATAGTAGAGAGATCTTTGCCTAAATTCAGCAATGAAAAGGGGGTGGATATCACTTTTACGAGTCGCTTTGAGCTCGATGAAGAAATACATCGGTTCAAATCCCTAGTTCAAAAATTTGCCAGTGCCAAAAAATTCAAAGAAGCATCCCTACACCAGCGATTCATTGACCAGCTGGAAGAGTTGAAACCGTTGCTCCCGACAGAACAAGAGCTGAACAGCGACCTCGCCAGAACAATGGCAGAAATTGAATCAGCAATTCAAAACAAAAACTTTGACAAGGCAGAAAAACTTCATGAAATCGCAGATGATCTTGAAAGGATGCTTGCAGTGGAGAGGAAGAACGCGGCTAAGTCATCAGACAAATCTATGAATAATTTTTACGCAGCACCTCCTGCTGTTGTAAAAACTCCATTCAAAACACCGTTGCATGATAGCACGAATACTAATATCATTTCTGCTTGCAGTGTAAGAAGAGTATCGAAGAATCTCGCTACATCATTTACCAACAGCAAGCCCGTATCCAAGCTTCGTCCGAAAGCACCCATGATATCTACTTCAGATTCCACGGTGCTTTCCATTGCACAGATGCTTGCAAGCAAGAGGGGCGATGCCGCCATAATCACCAATAGTGCTGGCGAGCTTGCAGGAATCATCACCGACACTGATGTTACGCGTCGGGTTGTTGCAAAGAATCTTCTTGCCTCCAAGACTTGCGTTGCAGATGTCATGACCTCCAATCCTTCATGTGTGTCCATGTCAGATCCAGCCACGGATGCATTGATGACCATGGTGGAAAACCGGTTTCGCCACCTCCCTGTCACTGACGCTAGTGGCACAGTGGTAGGCGTGTTGGATATTGCGAAATGTTTGAATGATGCAATATCCAAGCTCGAGCAAAGTAAAGAGAAAAGTAGCAATGCAGCGGAGGAAGCCTTGAATGCAACGTTGGGTGGAGCCGGTGGTGCACAAGCAGCAGCATTGAGGCAATTGTTAGGGCCGCTCATGTCTCAAGCATTTGGTGGCCAATCCTCACCTACCCTCCGTACTGTCTTGGCTGGCAAACCGTCGACCATTGTTTCGCCGTTGACAACGATCCAAGAGACAGGGCACAAGATGGCGGAAGCTCGCAAGGCTGCGTTGGTGGTAGAGAATGGCCGGTTGGTTGGTATATTTGGATTTAAAGACATGATGATACGAGCTGTAGCAAAAGAGTTGCCCTTAGATTTCACACCAGTGTCGACTGTGATGACGCCGAACCCCGAGTCAGTGTCTCCTGACACGACTGTGCTGGAGGCATTACAAATCATGCATGACAACAAGTTCTTGACTCTCCCTGTGTGTGAGTCCAACGGTAATGTCATCGGGGTAGTTGATGTGATGGATTGTGTTTATGGGTCAGGAGGCGCTGATGGATGGAGGTCAGTCTTTGCGCAAGCAATGGACTGTGATGATCTGACTGACGCTGCATCAGTCCTCAGCAACCGATGCGGTAGTGTCAGATCAGCGAATATCTCTCGTAAGGTTGATGAGAGACCTGTTGCTAAGCTTCGTCCGCAGAAGCCCATACTCATGGGAATATCCGAAAACGTGCTCACTGTCGCTCAGACGCTTGCTAGCAAAAGAGGAGACGCAGCATTAATAGTCAATGTTGATGGTGGCGTTGCAGGAATCATCACTGACACTGATGTTACGCGTCGGGTTGTCGCGAAGGATTTGCCTGCCAGACTCACCAATGTGTCTGATGTTATGACTGCGAATCCGACTTGTGTAATGATGTCTGATTCAGCGATGGAAGCATTGATTACCATGGTGGAAAACCGGTTTCGTCACCTCCCTGTCACTGATGATAATGGGAACATTGTAGGATGTCTAAATATTGCAAAATGTTTGAACGATGCGATTTCAAAGCTTGAGAGGGCCCAGGACAAGAATGATTCTGCTGCTCAAGATGCGGTTAAGCAAGTGACGAGTATACAACTTGCCGGAGGTGCCAACCAAGCAGCTACTTTGCAGGCTCTACTAGGACCTCTGTTAGCCCATGTATTAGGTGGCAAATCATCCCCCACTCTTAGGTCTGTCCTGGTTGGAAAGCCGTCGAATATTGTAAGTCCAAACTTGAATGTACAAAAAGTTGGATGTATGATGGCACACGCTAGAAAAGCTGCCTTGGTCGTGGAAAGTGACAAGCTGGTTGGAATATTCGGATTCAAAGATATGATGACGCGAGTTGTTGCCAAGGAATTGCCGTTGGATAGCACCCCTGTATCTGCTGTGATGACTCCAAACCCAGAGTTTGTACCTCCTGAGACCACGGTGCTGGAGGCACTGCAAGTCATGCACGATAACAAATTCCTTACTTTGCCTGTTTGTGAAAATGATGGTCGGGTGGTAGGACTTGTAGATGTGATGGACTGTGTCCATGCTTCAGGCGGTGCCGAGGGATGGAAATCTCTGTTTGATTCTGCACTTGATGAAGATGATGTCTCTTCGGTTTTGACGGACAACAAGAGCCAAATGCCACCTCCTCTAGTGGCTACATCTCACCCAAACAATATCCCTCTACAAGTAGAAATAGGCAAAGGGCTGCAGGGTGACCAAGATTCTATTGGTGAGAGTTCTACCCTCCAAAACCCTGTCAGCACAGTTGAGTCAAGGGCGATTCGATCAGCGGTATTCGAAGATCTTGTGGTGTACAAGATTGTCGATGATGCCGACCAAACATATGTGATACGTGCAGGAAAGACAGTAGACTCCATATCCGAAGCACTGAAAGGAAAAATACCCAACTTTGATTCTTCAACTGCAGTGTTCAAATATTTCGATCACGAAGGCGACGAAATTCTCATCAAGAGTGATGAATGTTTGGATGAGGCTGTTCGGTCATCCGCCCAATCGGGTAACAAGAATGTCAAATTATCTATTAAATCGAAGAAAATCTCTTCGATGAATACCATGTTTATGCTTGCAGGCGGGACAGGGTTGGTAGCCGCCATTGCAATTGCTGTCACGATTGTCCTGAAGCCTAAGAAATAAACACAACCTTGATGTATACTCATGAGTAAACGAAGGAATATTGAAAATTCACCCAATTCTTTTAAAGTCATAGTTCATCCTTTGGTGTAATGAATACTGTATGCAACAATACATATCTAGTATGATGCAACATCATCACCTCTCAACTTTTACAGCAAACGACCGCGAGAATCAAGATTCAGATGTTTCCAAGAGTACATCTTTTAAGACTTAGTGTCTGCTATGTAGATAGTGGAGTGAACAGGAGAAAGATTGGTCGTCAGCTCCACCACTTACGCTTCAGCTGCATCATCAGTGCCGCTTGGTGTGAGATTCATATCGTTTACTATTCACGATAAAGTAATACCTTTAAGTGTGCGTGTACTCCCACAACCTAAAAATCACCTCCTTGTTCACACCAATTGACCTGTCCAAGACCCAAGGCGTCCTGATGGAGTATGGCTCCAAATATTCCACCGGCGAGAACGACAAATGGCGCAGCGACGCCATACACCATCGCGAGAGTGCCAGCCAGCACAAATACCATCGCATCTGCCGTCGTAGCGACCGCACTCTCGTATAGAATAATACAAGCGGCACCCACAAGACCAATCGCGGCGGCGTTGACACCATTCAATCCTGATTTGAACCATCGAAGGCGTCGTAAGCGACACCAGAATGGCACCATCGCCTGGACAGTACGAACAAAAACAAACGCAGTGAGTTTGGTTTAATTTGGTTGGCAAAATATTTCAACACAATTATGTGACTTACAAAAATCAAAATAACTCCGGGTCCCATTATGCCGATCCAGGCGACCAACCCCCCCGTGACACCTTGATAGACAGCACCCAAGTACGCAGAGAAGTTGAACAGTGGCCCCGGCATAGACTGGGTAAGACCCAATCCTTGGAGAAATTCATCTTTTGTCATCCAATTGGGAACAACTTCATCCTGAAGCATGGGCAAGACGACCTGCCCACCTCCGAATATTAATGATCCAATACGAAACATTATCTCGAAGATTTCGAGGTACACATTCACGGTCCTTCCTTCCTTCTTAGCTCTGGCCACAATCGTTATGGTAAAAGTCAAGATGACTGCCCAAAGAAGAAAGATGAGCCCGCCCACCCAAAGGGGAATGCCAATTCGTTTCATAGTAAGATCCGACTCCGCGTCCCATCCCGCACTCGCGGATTTGTAGACTCCATATGGATTCTTCCTCCTCGAATCGATGTACGTGATGAACCCACCAGCGACTAGCAATAAGGGGTACACGAATTGCGTTGCGTTCGGCGAGATCTTCTCATCTCCGTTGACCAGGAGCGACAAGATGGTGGAAACGAGGCATAATACAACGCCCAGCCTGTCAAGACTTTTCCCGAAGCCGTAGAATGCCTGGAACACCAAGCTGACCGCAGCGGGCGCGAGTCCGACGAGGTACCATGGAGGATTGTTCGGATCGACGAACGTCGCGATCAACACGCCGCAGGCGATCAGAACGACCAGCCCGGGCAGGTTGAAGAGGAGGAAAGCGGTTATGCCAGCGATCGGGCCCGCTCGCGCCAGAGCGGTCGAGACCACCAGCTGGCTCGACGTCGGACCCGGCAGGCCCTGGCCGATGGCGAACAGCTCAGTGAAGGATTCGTCGTCGAACCATTTTCTCTGCACCACGAGGTGATCGCGCAGGATGGCGACGTTAGCCTGGGGACCGCCGAACGATATGAATCCGAGGGGGGCGTACGCAACCACGACCTGCTTGTATCGGACAATCCAGGGTATGTCTTCCTCTAGTAGCTCGGCGGCGGATTTTTCATTTTCCGCGCCGGCGGTGCCGTCGTGGTCGGTGATGCTCTGCTCCGCGTTAGTAGGAGTAGCTGCTCGCTTCTCGGGGTCGTCTGCGACATCGTCTTCGTTGCATTCCTCGCTCGCGAGCGGCGGCTCTGTAACCGTCTTCGGCTCCTCTGCCGCCATTCTGTCTTGAAATGCAGGATGAAATTTTATTGATTTCCTGCTGCTGCTGGGCCGCCGCTGATGGATGTTAGACGAGGACCAAGGTTGTAAGATACACTCGAAGTTTTAGTTGAGCTGAGCGACAGCCTCCCGACGAGTTTTGTAACCAGACCCAAGACAACGACGATTGTCCTCAACCTATCTCTGAGATACTTATGGTACCGCGCTGCACAAAGGGGCCAGAAGGATGAAGAGAATATTATTTTCAACATGATGAATGATGATGGTATGTTGTGGAGTCGGTCCTTCGAGATTCATTATTTCTTGCGCACTTCGTCTTACGTTTGGAATCCATACACGTCATTGCCGTAGGTTTTTTATGGCGCGAAACGGCCTCACCTTTTTGTGCTTTGGCTAAACACTAAACACGCAGTGACCAGCACCCTCTTCTTCGCCGCTGCGTGGAGGACGAGAATCGATACGATCGCTGGGGTGAACGAGGGAGGAATAAATCGTGCCAAACCCAAACTATTATGGCGCGTCTTCATGGCCCTTATGCCATGAGGTTGCTTCGTTTCTGCCTCTTCAACGCCATTTCCTTGCTCCCGCGCACGAATTCGCTAGCCATCCCATCGTCCCTTCGATGTCGACATCCTCGAACCATCAGATTAACGACGTTTTTGCGCAACGACCTTCGCGACGAAATCGAGCGATCGGCCCAGCGTCGCGCGTACGAAAATCGAGCGCGAGGCGGGGGGACGGGTGAGACCGTCGGGGGGGCCATTCTGGGCGGGCTGCTGGGCGGGCCGTTCGGGGCGCTATTCGGCGCTCAAATCGGGGCGTCGTTCGGGGCCGCTAGTAGCTTGGACAAGGCCCGGAAGGAAGAGATGAGACGCAAGGGCGTCACCCCCGAGATGCTGGATCAGGCGACCGAAATCGGCGTTGCGCTGAGGCAGGCGGTGGAGGCCCTGCGCGCCACGCGTGAGAGCGTCGATACGAGTCAACAACTGGCGAAGACGTTGGACCGGCAGGAGAAATCGCTATACGAGCGGGCGAAATCCGCGATCTCGTCCGGCGACGAGGAAGTGGCACGACGGTTGTTGTTGGAGAGAGAATCAGTCAAAGAGAAATTGTTGAAAATCCTCAAGTCAGTGTCAGAGGATCGCAAGCGTCTCGCAATCATGGAGAGCAACGTGGAGGCGTTAGAAACGAGGGCTTTAGAGATCGAGTCTCTGCTAAGAAGGAGTGTGGGTGCATCGTCATGGCAAGACTCGGCTAATATTGGGTTGTCATTAGAGCCCGAGGATCCATTGCTCAAAAAATTTCGTGATCTTGGAATGTGAAGACCAGTTGAAAGAATAAAATTAAATATTTATGTTCACAATACTACACTAATGCACACATGTTCTACATTTTTCTTTCGCAATTCTCGTTCATGAATCTCAATTCTTAATCGATCGGAGTTGCAGACATCGACTGACTGCATCGATTACTCCTTTCGGTCACGTCGATTTAGGGGATATGTGCACCTATACAGTAGAACCAAAACGATGAAGCGGCCACAGCGTCAATTGTCAGTCCCAACGCCCAGACTCCTTTGGGTATATATCAGGTTGGGTCGCTTTCATCAGCTTCAGATATTCTTGCAACTGTTCCTTCTGCTCCGGAGTCAACGACGGAACGCTATCCTCTCTCGTCTTCGCCATTTTGGAACCGAATTCTCTCGCACCTCTCAAATGTTCCGTCGCCTGGTGATGCCTTCTCTCCATGTGGTCTACCATCAAGCCGCGAGAAAAATTGAAGTATACAACCTATGATAAAATTGAAGAGGATCACATCATACAGAACTGTTTTGAGATTTGAGAAAGAGAGGAGAGCAAGGCCAACCGTCCCCACCACCGCTCCGTTCGAGTTACCTTAAATACGGTGCCGGCGACGACGACCACCAGTCCCGCCTTCCAAGCACTCTTGTTGTCTGTCACGAGCTTGGCGAAGCGAGAAGAAAACATGTTGTAATTATTTATGGCCGATACTAGATACTCCAACGGGTTGCGGGCGATGTGCCAGGTCGCGTGGCCCGCTTACGTTTCCTCTTTGTCGGAGTTTTGAGAAGAGTGAAGAGAATAATGACGCAGAAAGTAGCGCGATTTCCCCCCTCGGGCGCCGCCCCCCCTTCCCCCCCCTTCGCTCCCGCCAACCCACGCAAAGCCCACACTTCTACAACTACTACACCGCCACCCACAACACACCCGCCCTACACTGAACCCAAACCCTCAACTGACGCTCCCGACTCAAATGAAAATCGAACGATGGCATTAATTTCGTGTGCTGGCTGCAATGAGCAATTCAGCAGCAGAAACCAATTGTTTCGTCATTTGAATCAGACGGCCAAGACTTGTCTCTCTTCCGAAGAGTACACAAATTTTCTAGTCAAGTCCTACGAAAAGCGGGAAAAGATTGGAGTGCTCTATGGATATTACCCTGGTACGGATTTTCGGTTCCTCGATCACCATTCCTCTGCGCGCAATGATTCTTCACTGGTTGGAATCGAAGGGGGACAACATGCTGCTTGTCTGGTGACACTAGCAATCGATAGAGTGTCTTATGGACTCAATGGTGGTGCCAGCGATGCATCGGAAAGTTGCCCCCCTGCAGCCGCCAACTTCAAAATAAATCGCTCGTATGGATCAACATCGAGAGAGTCCGAATCCGTTGCTCAAGATCCTCATACGGGTGCTATTACAGAAGTATTGTGTACGACTGCCGTGCCTTTGTTTGGTGACGACGAGACCAATGAGCATACGCACAATGACACACGAACACAAATCAAAGCAAAGACGCTTGCTTGGGTAACATTTGTAAATGAACAGTTGGATCAAATTCTCGCCTCTATGACAAGTGCGCATATCAACCAATCAACATCACCGAGTGAAATTCATGACTGGTCGCCAGGAAGGATTCGGGTCTTCGGCAGAGTCGCAATACCACAAAAGAAATTTAACGCCGAAACTGACGTTACGCATCGCCGCGTAGATTATTGTTTCCCAGCCGACTTGTTGTATGCCTCCTCGAGAGAAGGATTGTCCCAGGCAGCACTACAGTCGCATGCATCAACACTTCAAGATTTTTTTGATTCTTTCCCTTCATTCCAGCCTGGCAGCAAACCGTATTCAGCTTTTGGCAACGTTCTATCCTATGACAACCGTCCCGATGAAAATACAATATCATACCTCTATAAAATGAAGCAGATCATGAAACGAATCTCAACACATGTCGAAGAATTGAATGAAAATGACGCTGCGGCTGTTCTAGAAAAGGAATTCCATGATGCCAAGAGGAAAAAGAAGACGAAGAAGAGGAATGGGTCTGAAATTATTTCAGACAAAACAGCCAGCAGACCTCTCACACCGAAACGGCTGTTAAAGCGAAAGAGATACCACAATTTTTGTCCCAGAATCCTTGCTCACGACTTCCTTGCCTACCGAAGAGTTGACAGAATATTTCATCGTGCCACTATTAGACTGACAGGATTAGCAGGCATGGACAGTGTTGGACCAAAATTATCATCTACAGTAATAGAGAATCGACCTTTCATTGTAATTTCTCTGACAGGAGACTTGTTTTTACAGGAGCAGTAAGTAACAGTCACTCTATTCCTTCAGCAATTTATGTACATTCAAGCTAATCCTTGGCATTTGCATTTACTCTTTTTCCTTGTCGCAGGGTCGTTCGGATCATTGGTTTATTAATAGCAATATGTCGAGGTGTGTCTGTGTACTATCAAAGGGCTATAACTTTTGTCTAAGTCTGCCACACGAGCAACTGAATCTGGTTTCTTGATTTCATAGGTGTGATTGGTGATGACATCATCGAATGCATGTTCGACGAAGAATATACCTCTCTGGTGCCTGCGCCACCTGCCCCAAATTTTGGTCTACTGTCAAGAGAATCCCAGTACATGATGTGGGAAGGACGCATGAAAACAATTCTGAATGCGCGCACGACTGATAGATACCCTGCAATCTCTAGATCGCTCGGGTGGAACGATGAAGAGGTGGTGAGGGCTGTAGAAGAATGGGAAAAGATCGTGCTGCAAGAAGTGGGTCGCAGTTGGTACTGGAAGGGAGAGGAGGATGGCCGACTCAATACAGCGATGCAGTGGTTAGACAATGTATTGCATCCTTGGGCAGCACGGACGCGAGAATCGCTGCATGATTATCATCGATGGAAGGCTTCCAAAACCACAAATATCATCGCAGGCCCTTCATTCCTTCCTTTGTTGAAAGATACTGATAATGCTGTTCCACAGTTATTCGAGAAGGTACTATATTGCTTGCGTCAAGTCGATTCAAGTGGCCTTTGGCCCTCTACAACTCCCAATAGACAATTGGTGATGTTGTCTACTTCCAGTGACGAATCGCAGGCTCAGGCTCTCTCTGTGGCGCATATGAAGGCGAAGAAGAACTATGATTCAAGGTCATCGGCCTACTCATTTAAAGAAGGCGACGGAGGTGCCAGTGGATCATTTTCGGTAGGTTTCATGCCTGGCGACCAATGCTGCCAGCCGAAGGCTAATTTACTGTTTCCAGATTTGGTGAAAGCCGCCTTTCAATTGGAGGTGGATCTCTGTCCTGATCGAATCCCATCAAGCACCATAGCGATAAATCGAAATGCGCAGTTCCGGCCTCACACAGACAACGGTGCCGGAGCTGGGCAGAGCACCAGCCTGATCGTCGGGCTCGGAAACTACGTCGGTGGTGAGCTTGTGGTGGAGGGCGCGAAGAAAGACATTCGATACAAAGCAGTGGAGTTCGACGGGTGGAAGCAAAGGTAAGACCTTTAATGCTGCTGTTTTTCTTTCCCCGACACTGCATGCCTCTCTGATATCGACTCCTTATCATAACGTGAAATGATAGGCATTGGACACTGCCTTTCCAGGGAGAGCGCTACAGTTTGGTATGGTTTACACCGAAAGGCAAGTTATGTATGGTCTATTTTCTTCACTGCCTTTATCATCTGTCTCTCTCATTTGTGCCTCACTTTGTTTAAGTAGGATGCGAAGGTGTTAGAGGCATAGATCTTATCTCATAGCCCCCCAAAATGTGGCCGTCCCTCACATATTATGCCGCCAGTAATGTTGCACGCGAGAAAATCGTTCAGCCCGCCAAACGAAGAAAAGTCTTTATGAGATCAATATAAATCACGATAAGTCTCTCAAACCTATCACACCAAAACTCAAGTTGATTGTCCCGTTTCTTCACTATCTTTGGCGCCTGGCTCTCATGTTGAAAAGATGCGAAGGAGCGAGAGACATAGTGAACACGACAAGTGAGTCGGCATCAGTTTTCATGAATTTGGAATTCCTCGTCGCTTTTGGTAATAAAAAGCCAGTAGTCACTAGTACCTCACATAATGATATTTGTTATAAAAATGACTATTCCAATACGATAGATATGGAGAAGAAACATCCATTTGCCGAGCTCGGGCATGAATTCGCTATCCTTGTCTTAAAAAGAACAAAAAGGAATGCAGGCCGTAACATTACAGCCGATTCTTATTCGCTTTTAGCTTACCNTTTTTATTACGAAACCAACTCGGAAGAATGCTCCTTCCTCCCATCGGATCTATCATCGCTTCTATGATCGGGGTCGTTCGAGCTCCCGTTCCCCATGTCGGCCTTGCAGGGCTCGTCGACGTCCATGCTCCCCGACCCCCTCGGCACGAGCTGACTCTCGACCCCCCCCGTCTGGATCTGCGTGCCCGGCACCGGCTCCACCCCCCGCAGTATCTCGAGCAGCTGCTCCTTCGTCCTATTCAGGTACTCTTTCGAATTCAGATTTTCCATGTTCGAGACAGGCAGGTGCAGGCCGTAGTCCGGACCGAAGTACTCGTAGTAATCGTTGAAGGGCATGTCGTCCTTCACCGGCTCGCCCACGGCCACGGCCGTCTCGTACGTCCAACACCTCGGCACGTTCCGTAGCGTGTACCCTCCTCCCCCGAGTATCAGCAGCGGGACGTTGAACGTGCGCATGAAGCCGACGCACTCGGCGTGTCCCTTGACGCTTAGGTTGAAGCACCCGAGCCTGTCGCCCGAGAGGGAGTCGGCGCCGCACTGGAGCACGACCGCGCCTGGCGCGAATCGCTCCATGACCGCCGCCAGGACTGGCTTGAACACCGACTGGTACGCCGCGTCGTCCATCCCGTCGTTGAGGGGGAAGTTGATGGCGTAATTCTTGCCGTCGGCGTATCCCACGTCGAGGACGTCCCCGGTGCCGGGGAAGTACTCGCCGAACTTGTGGAACGACACGGTCATGACGCGATTCGTCGAGTAGAACGCCTCCTCGACGCCGTCGCCGTGGTGGATGTCGATGTCGATGTACAGCACGCGCTCGTGCTTCTTGAGCAGCTCGAGTATCGCCAGCACGCAGTCGTTGATGTAGCAGAATCCCGACGCCTCGGACTTCTTGGCGTGATGGAGGCCGCCGCTCCAGTTGATGACGATGTCGGCGTTGTCGTCGTTGAGGCGCGCCGCGCCCCCGATGCTGCCGGACGTGTACAGCTGGCAGAATTCGAAGAGCCCGTCGAAGACGGGACAATCCTCGCCGACGTTGAAGCGCTGGAGCTGTCGGGCGTAGTCGCCCATGTTGTCGGGGGTGATGACCTTGAGGAAGTTGATGTAATCGTCGGAGTGGAACCGGGTCATGGCCGTGGGACTTATCAGGCGGGGTCGGAAGACGTCCATGCGCTTGTACAGTCCGTAGTTCACCACTAGGTTGTGGGTCATACGGACGCGGTGGGGCTTCATGGGATGGCCCTGGCCGTAGTGGTAATTGCCCACCTCGGCGTCGTAGAAATACGACACGCGGCGGGAGGTGGTGGAGATGGGGGAGATGACCGGCGCGGCGGAGGACGTTGTCATTGTCTTAATAGTGGTCTCGGGCGTCGGACGGAGGTCGTTATGTTTTATCTCGGCGTTCAGCGGGGTGAAAATAAGGGGGAGAAATAAATAGAGTGGGAGGAGTTGTTTTTTTATTGTTCCCACGTAGTAGAACCCACGCACGAGAGGAGCAAAATTTGGCGGGGACCGCGCCGCCATGTGAATGTTGTGCTGCGTCTCCGGCCGAGGCCACAAAGGCGTGGGGCGTCGCGTGGCACAAGTCCGACACATCCTATGTTCGACACATCGTGGATAGATCTTTCTTTCTAACGAAAAGTTCATCGGAGGAATGATAATACCCGCGACCCTGTCGCTGGCGGCTTTCTTCGCACCGCGACTTATACGAGGAGTTCAATCCCTCTCCACGCATCAACACAAACTGAATCGTAGGGAATACCTCCATGCACTTGGCAAGACCGTGGCCGTCGCCACTCCATTCCTCGTCCCGACGACCATCTCGAATGCCATCGAGGCAGCCGAGGACGAGCAACAGGGAATAGCGGCGATCACCGACTCGCAAATCGGACGCGCCTTCCGCAAGTCCGTCGTCCGGGGCGCACAGGTGGCGGATAAGTTGGACGAGAAATGGGAGCGATTTTCCGATTCCTTGCGCGACAAGAGCAAATGCGACCCGAACACCGGGAGGCGCTTGTACGACAATGGAAAGCGCAAGGACGGAACTCCCATCGGCAGCCCGGGGTTGGGCGAGCTTTGTTCTCCGGAGCCTCTGCTGCCGTTGGATGTTGGGATGACGGAATTCATCCTCGATGCAGCCGTGAGGAGTGCCTTGATCGCCTCTGGAGACAGAGCACTTTCCAAAGCAGACAACCTGCGTTGGTCGATACAAGATGCGAAGGATTTAGTCCGGCCCGCATTTGAGCGAAGCATGCAAAATTCTATGAGCGAGGACGAACGGAACAGGGGACTATTGAAATTTAACTTATTCGCAACTCTTCGGGCAGTCGCTGACTTACTGAAGGGGGACAAATCATCCTGCAGGGCGTTTCAAGTCGCCTGGGGCAATGAGTTACTTTCCAAGTACGCACCGACAGCCAACCGCAAAGATTTTGTATCTCCATTTCCGAAAGGGGAAGACGAACTTCAAGATGTCGAGTATGACAAATATGCTTTATTGGATGCTCTTGGGAAGATGACGGTGACGCTGAATCGGCTTAAGGCAGGGGGCCTCCTTGGATATTTCGAGGTGTCCATTCCATATGATGATTATGGGAGTGTAGTAACTGTGGCGTTGGATGATTATGCACCCATCGGCGCGGAAATACTGCTTTCGGAACAAAAGAACTTATGCGAGGGTCCGATGCAAGCACTTGTTCGAGCCCTTTTCGATGAGGCGAAAATTAATTGCAGCTTGGACACATTCTACATAGATCCCTCCACTACAAGACAAGACGACTATAACCCAACGCAACTGTTGTTGTCATTGAATGGATTGAGAAGAATGTAAATCAACAGTGACTTATTTTCTTTTATCGTAGGCTAACCTATCTAAGTACACAATAAACCCACACAAACTTTAAGTGCAGGTAAGTAGGCCGATTCTTCACTTCCAGGCCACGAGGTCACGCCAAATATTTCACAGTTCGTTATTCCAGGGGGTTAGGGTTTTTGTTTCTCAGAGGTCGAACACGTTCAATGTCATCATGGTCGCTTTGTTTTGCCCCCCACCTGATTGAAATTCTAATGCATCATAACAGCAGTAAAGATGACGCAAGAAGGAATCCCAGTGAGTATCTAGAGTGCTCCTCTGTTTACTTAAAATTAAGATCTTTCTCCCAAAAGCTCGACGAATTCGCAATAAACCTTCCCAACGAAAAAAAAACGCGACTTATTTCTTCTCCTCTCCGACGCCCCCCGCGCCGACCGCTTTCTGCTTCTTCCTCTTCCTCTTCTTGCTCCCCCTCTCAAAAGCGCTCAGGCTCAAATTCGCCAGTCGATCGCTCTCCTCCTCAGCCTTCCTCCGTTCCTTCTCGGCCGGGGTCAGGTCGGCGTCCTCCGCCTTGATTGCCACCCCGGCGACGTGCGGCTGTAGCACCATATCCACCTGATCGTATCCTACCTCCTCGAACAACGGGGACCTCTCCTCCCCGTCAACGTCGTCGTCATCGTCGTCGTCTCCGGCGGCGTTCAGCTTTTCCAGACCCACCTTGATCTCCACCCCGCCGCGTTCGCTCAGACCCACCACGTAGTCGAGGTAGCTCTCCCCGTCGACGTCGGCCCCCTCGACGAAGAGGAACCTCCCCCCGGGTTTCAGCACCCGCCCGGCCTCGCGTATCGCGCGCCTCCAATCCAGGCCGTTGTCGTTCATTCGCCTCGCGGCGAGGAGGGAAACGACCACGTCGACCGACGACGACGCAGTTTCCACGAGGTCGTCGGCGGACTGGGAGGAGTATGCGACGGTCACTCCCGATTTTCGACGTTCGGCCATCTGCCTCAGCTGTCGCTCGCAGCTAACTGTCAATCCTCCCCCCTCCGGACCGTCCCTTGTCTCCGCCGAGCTTGTGATGATCTCCCTCACTGTCCTGGGCACAAAATTCACGAGCCTGCCGTCCTCGGTGCCAAGTTGAAGCACCCTGTCCGCGTCCTTGGGGATTTGATTCGACACGAGCGACGCCGAGACCCACTCCGTGCGGAGGTAGGTCAGGGGATCCACGTACGACGACGACGACGAGGTGGTGGTGGATGACGATGCGGCGGAGTCATCGGAGTTCGCCGATCTCCTCGTGCCGCTCGCAGCGGGGAGGGGAGGGACGAACGCTACGACGACGATCGCGCCGCCAGAAAACGACGCGAGGGCGAGGAGGGCGAGGAGGACGATGTTCATCATCATCTCGTCCTAGAGTATCATCTAGAGTGCGTAGTATGTTTTGTGTGGCTTATTTTCTTCCCGCCCATTTCCACCCCCGTACTACCTAGTCTAGGTCTGTCCTTGGTAAGATCTGGGGGGTCCTGTCGGATATTTCCGCATCCGATAAGTATTAGCTGCGACAGACCGTCCCCCAACAACATATTATTATTGAGGAGAGGAAAACTTCGCAGCGAATCGACACGTATCTCCAACCCTGCCAAAAAAATGCCGGGTAGAGTAGGTACCATTATAAGGTTGGAGTTTTTGTTTTTAGGTTAGACTTAAATGTGGTATTGTCCAATTTTCCTTTTTAGTGGCTCTATGGATAGATCTCACCTCGGGGATCATCAGAAAAATTTCACTTTTTCAAAATTTCCAAAAATTGACTAAGTTATGGTCAGTCAAGTTTGAGTCTTGGCTGGGAGCTCGAGAAGTGGTGTACCATTTTTAGAAATAACAAGTCGTTTTTTCCCTTCGTGGCCCATTTCACTATGTTACGCCAAGTTATGCATGTCACACCAACCCAAAAAGTATGTCATATTGCTCCTCTTGATCTCCTCTTTCCAATGATGTGTAATACTTAATATTAATCCCACTATTAATATTTAGAAAAATTGATTCTGTGTCTCACAATATTTTGACGAACACCTCATACTTCCCAAGATTTGTGTCCAACTCTCTCTCCAATGCTCGAACATAATCAGTCTTGCGGAGTTTGGAGCCATTAAGACTAATGTTGTAAACTCTGTATAGGATTGCTTCTATCTCAGGCACCGTGAGTGAAGCAACTTTTTGTTTGCATTTCCCTATCTTCTTCCCTGCTTCAGGAGCTCTCTCCTCTTGTTTTTGCATGCTATCTCTCTCTTTGTTTGTCTTATCGGCTTTCTCTCTCCTGACAATCTCAGCCATTGACTCTACAAAAACCAGATTCTCTCTCATCCGAGCCATGTTTGTTTCATCATTAACAACTGCACATTGTTCAACTATATTACCTATGTTGTTCAGTTTTCTCTTTGCACACTTTCATATTGCTCTCTTTCCAAATGAATCATGTAACATGTTTGCACGTCTAAGCTCTGATTGCGTTGGCTGGATGCATTTGAGAGCATCAGATGAGATTTCCACGTTAAGCTCGGTAGATGGTATAATGTTCACATGTTGACTGCCCATCCTCATCTATACCATATGTTGGAAAAGATCCATCCTGGTCAGATTGGGTCTGCCATCGGCTTCTTTTGGAATCATCTGGAATGTGTCTAACCCATCGTTTTGCTTCGTTGCATGATAATTGTTATCAGGGACTTGTGTATCATTGGTAATTGTTAAACAAGAGGCATCGTAATCCAACGTCTCTGGATGCTCTCTAGAAACAAAAGCACACACACGCACGTCGGCTATATGGCTTCTAAGGAGGTTGCATTCAAAACGAAGCATGTTGATGCACTCTGCTGAGTACTTTTCACCGTGGCTGTCAATAACTGTCATCACAACTCTCCTCTCACCTGGTGTCATCTAATGCCAAAACGGCAGAAGCAAAGCAAATTTTTGCTGTGGTGTTATGTCGACTGATTCTTCTTTGAATAATTCCTCTGTGTGAATATAGTTCATAATTTTGTTGCACCATTCTTGGAAGGGCAGTCGAGTGGTTGGATCAAGATTGACTCGGCGGAATGAAACAACCCAAGTTGCTGGCTGTAACTGTCAAACAAGACGCATCCCACATTGAACGAGCTCATATTGATCAAGCTGTGTTTTACCCGTCTTAAATTTCATTATCTTCCGTTGGTCATGAAGTGACTGTGCAGCATTCTTTTTGTCCATCTTTGCTGTTTGTTGGTCGTAACCTTGATTGACGTGAGAGGTGTTGGATTCCTCTTTCAGTGATCGAATTTTGTTGCAAGCACGTAACTCGTGGGCAGCCAACACATTCTCATGAGACTTGAAACCATCGAGCAACTCCAACATTAACCAGTCCTTGTTTTCAGCAATATATGGAAGACTGCGATATCCTTTCACAATGGCCTTTGAAGCTTCTAACCACGCATCATCCGTCATATATGCATTTTTGGTCATAATAATTGTTGATCCCTCAGCCATTCCATGTCGCTTCAAAAATTTGTCATCATATATGCTCCTACGCTTTGTGCCCTTCAATACAAAAATGGTAGGACCAGTGGTGCCTGCAACTGTCCCCGTGCGCACCATGGTGATGGAAATGCGAGAATCCTGGAGAATCTTCTCATGCTTCTTCTTATCAGCACTACCAACGATGTGCGCATTTCCATGGAAGTCGGACATGATGCACATTTCATCAAGTCCAACAATGAAGTGACTCATGACTTCACCAAATGTCTTTCCGCTCTTTTTGCACAAGCCAATATTGATCGTACGGAGATTGTCATACTCAGCGTCGACAAGACGGTGCCATCGATATTGTTGAGCGATGTTGATGTTTGTTCGATCACTTGTAGTTGCCTGTGGCATTTGTAGTGTAGCTTTCAGTATCTTCTTCTCTGAATTTACAGGGAGAACGCGCCTTTGCAGCTGACGTGTTGCTGCTCTCAAGTCAATATCCTTTTTTGAAACATCCACGATGATATCCTTTGCCTCCTTTCTCGATAAACCATCATTAGCACGGTCTTGCCTGGCAAATACATGACCCAGGAAAAGAACTTCTTCATCAGTTAAAAGTTTTTCCTTTCCACGGCAGCCATCACCAAGATGAATTCGCTTTGACACGTCCGGATGGATGTATCTGTACAAAGACATTGAGGGAATGCCACAGACATTTGCATATGTTTTATAGTCCGTTATTCTTTCACCATTATCATCAAATCTGTCCACACCGTCATTGAGCCAGTGATCAATTGCCCTTAACATCTTGTCACGATGGGGACCAGGCTTCCCCCAATTGATTCTCTTCTGCATTGCCCCCGGAGCCGGAGGAACAGGTGGATTAATCTCAGGTTCAGCAGTGACCAACTCCTCAGGTGGGCGCTTCCTCATTTCAATTGGAATATCAATAGGCGAATCTGCAATTGCATGGTTGTTTTTCTGTTTCCGTTTTTTGGGTCGTCCTCTTGGCTTCAATGCCTTAGTTGCCTTGAAATAATCAGTAATTGTTGTCTTTGGCTTCTTCGTTCGACTCTTACTTTTACTGATGCTGTCGGTGGCTCGAGATGGAGATGGAGTAATTGGGAATGCTGCAATATCACTAGCATGGCCGCTGCCATTAGATGATTGATGCAAGCTTACTTCCTCCCCCCCCTTGTATTCCCCCGTCTTCTCCCCCCATACATCCATCTCGGTCATCATCTCGATGTCGCCGCTCATGAGGGTTGCGTCCTCGTACTCCCCCTCATATTTCCCCGTCTTCTCCCCCCCAACATCCATCTCGGTCATCATCTCCATGTTGCCGCTCGTATCCTCCCCCTTGTATTCCCCCGTCTTTTCCCACCCAACCTTTATCTCAGTATTTGTCTCGATGTCTCCGCTCACAAGGATTATGTCCTCCTCCCCCTCCTATTCCCCCGTCTTCTCGCCCCCAACCTCCATCTTGGTCGTTGTCTCGACGCGCGCGCCGCAGCACCTGCACCGGTACGAGAATTAATTTAAATAAACAGAACGTGAGAACACAGCCGAATTATGCACCGCCGCAAGCGCGCGACAATCAGCTACACGTGGGTTTGATCGGCGATCCGATCCGACCATTATTCGCGGAGATATGGATTCTTTACCTATTGATCGGCCTGGGGGGGGGAAGCCGCACTGCTCTTTGTGGCGCTGTGGTTGTGGCTCGCGCGCGTTAAAAACAAAAAAATCGAAAAAACCCGAGGGGTGGCCCCAGTTCCGAGAAAACGGTAATAGTAAGGTGTACCTATCTACTTAGCATCTACTTTACGTACTACTCTATGTACGATGAGTTGCCACGTGGAATCCCTTTTGGGTTCCGAGCATGTGTTTCTTAAAATGGTCATTTCTTAAAATGGTACCTACTCTACATATCGTAGAGTAATACTCCTATCATCAAAACAATAAATAATCATGGCCACCGCAACTTCCGCCCGCGTCACGCTCTTCGAAGACATCTTCTCGATAACCTCTCTCAACCCCGAGGGCAAGAAATTCGAGCGCGTGAATCGCCTAGCCGCCACCGGCACCACCTTCGAATGCGACCTCCTACTCGATTACAATTGTCAGATATACACGCTCCTCGAGGGCGAGAAGATGACACTAGTGCTGGCTTCGACCCTCAACCTCGACGGGAGTCCGGACGATCACACGAGTTACAATCCCGCCACGTCGCATAGGGCCGATAGGACGCTGGCGGACAATTACGAGTACGTGATGCACGGGAGGGTCTTCGACGTGTCGTACGGGAAGGACGGGGTCGTCGAGATCGCGATCAGCTTCGGCGGGTTGCTCTGCAGGCTATCGGGGGATCAGAGGCATTTGAGCAGCATACTGCCAGATATGAGGCTGTACCTTTTGGTGAAGAAGGATTAAAGGATTGGGTGGGAGGGGGGGTAGGATATTATTTATAGATGAATTATGATGGCGATTGGATCGTGGAAGTAGATGATACCTGTGTCGTTGATTGACGACCATGTCACCATGCATAAAATCAAGCAACGAGAGAATTTCATGTGCCTTCCATTGCTCATTATATTTAATCAGTAACAAATCTCGCTTGATGTTTGTCTGCATTTTTGTCCAATATTCACTGTAGTTTAACGATCAAGTAGAAGCTATCTCAGTGATGGTTGACAGCGCACATTTTTCAAATCAAATATTGTAAGAGAAGTAATTAGGGTTTGTTGTGTCCAGATTTACTCTATCACCGAGTGCAATTGAACTTATGCGAGGTGTCTCTTACTTAGAGCACAGCCCTCCTTCTCTCAAATCTCAAATAACAACTTGACCTTGTTATCACTAGTGCATTTCTTTTCTCCGCAATGACACATGTACTACTATCCTCCCTGCTCCCCTCAGCAAATTTCGTAAGCATCTGAGCCAATGATGTAACATTCCCAAGGGAGTAACAAATGTGGTGAAGAGGAGAGTGATACTATCATGATAAAGGCACCCGTGAGCGGGGCTAAACTTGATCTGGATCTCCTAGCATTATCTCACTCAGTTATACTATGACCACTATATAATAGTAGGCACACAACTATCATCACAACAATTTTGTGAAGATTGTGGGTCAGTAAAGTGGGGTCAACTCACCCCCAACACAAACATAACCCAAGTGTTGGAATTCTCCCAAAGGGTACATGTGTAATGTATCCTAGCCCCTAGTCCCTAAAGAACAGAGTGCCAAGTCATGCATACAGATAACTACGATACCTGATTACTACAAAACTTCATATGTTGTTCCTACATATGTTAGTACCCATAGCATAGTCAAGAGTGCAGCATATGCATTCTCGCCTGCATGGATGCTATTGCCAATAATACTTAGAACAACCTTTTGTCTAATCTCAATGGCACTATTGTTGCCATCGTTGCACTCTCAACAGTTCTAAGTATCCCTATAACTAGACATCAACACACGCCTCAGCATGTGTGCTTCTTCCCTCAGAAACAGCCTACCTGTATCTGCCATTGCTCCACCATAACGAGCAAACATCAAAAATGGACGTCACCATCACCTATGATGAAGTGTATGCCCTTGTTGGGGTAAATATCTCTTTCTTGGAACCATACCCTAATTTCGAACGTATTTGGAAATTGTGCCGCCATTTCGAAAATGCCTTACAATGCCTCCAATGTCCCCAGAGTGTCCAACACAGCTGGTATGGATGGGGATGGTGCAAAATATGTATGCTCTCCTCACCGATACACCTTTCCATCTCCCTGTGAATCGGGGTGATACGCCGAGCTATGTCCGTGCCGTCCTCGCGGGTGAACAAATCGACAGCTCCCCACTAACGTGCACCGAGCAAGTGACAATCAACACAATCTTCAGTCACCGCAAGCATTGCTAGCTCTTGATGCAAAACATCAAACGGGCATGTTTTACTGCCCTTGATTTGAGCGTCAATGCCATGTTCAAGCTATCCAACCAGCCAGGCTTGCATGGTTGGCATGCGGGCATGGTAACGGTCCTAATTCTTGATCAACTTAGTTTGGTATCTTCCGCAGTCCCTACTCTGCCGGGGTTGTCTTTCAATGCCAGTGATGTGGGACAAGGCCGCTGCCGCGGTGGTGGACGTGGAGCTGCCCCCCCCCCTATGTCCAGGCCCCAATGGCACCAGCACAAGGTATCGGGATGACTGATCAAAATGGGTATGGCAAACGTGGGCATTGACATGGGTGTGGCCGCGACAGTCATACCCAACAGACCCAGTTCCCTCCAGGTGTTTTTTGCTCCCCCAGGTGGAATGTTCCCACCTGGTTACGCAATTGCTCCCCCTGCGCTCGCTGGTGGTAACATGTATGGATATGTCCCTCAAGGAGACATGGGGAGCATGCAGGCAGCCCCTAATTCATATGTTGTAAAAAGGTTTACCAACTGGAATGTGTGCTACTTGCGTGGTTTGAAATCCGGATGGACACGCAAGCATGTCGTGCCCAACTCAATGCAAACCCGGCCATGACGTGTACTTCATGCAACAAAATACGCAGCAGTACATCGATGCCGCCCGCAACTGCAGGACTCATAACTGCCACAAGATGCAATTTCTGGCCATGTGTTTGTTAGGGGCGGTGAACACAAATGTAAAAATAAATCAATTTTATGTCACTGATGATTCGTCATACCTCACCCAAATTTGTTTGTCGGCAATATACATCCAGACAACGATGTCAACACTGATGTTGATTCAAACGTTTCCCCTCAAGTTTTGTTTACCCCACCAGATACCCTTGAATTTGCACACACCACAATGCCCATGCCTCCACGAGTGGTGATTGCAGACTCTGGAGCCATGCAAATCTTCATCATGGAAGGGACACTTGTCAAGAATAAACACATCACAACTTACCCCCTCAAGGTTGCCCTTGCCAACAGACGCCAAGTCATGTCCACTCACATGTGCAATGTGGACATCCCAGGTCTCCCAATGCCTTTGGTTGGACACATCATACCCAACCTCTCCATTGCTTTGCTATTAACAGTATAAAATTTTCCCATCAATCCTTCTGCAGCCCTCGGTCTCCACTTTTCTCAACGCCATCAAACACGGCTTCCTCAAAGGGTGCCTGAATCTAACCGCCACGGGTGTCACACGATACCTCAACCCAAGCCCCCCTTCCAGCAAAGGACACATGAAATGCCCACACCATGGTATTCGCAGCACATGCCTGTGAATGCAGATGTATCAACATCCGGTGCCAGCTCAAAGGGTGACCCCACCAATCTTACCCCTCATTCACAACATGTGAGAATATCCCGGACCCACATATGATATTGCTGACAACTCCTCCGGCGACAACTCCTCCACCTCAGCCCTTAGCATTCCCCCACCCCCCAATGCCAATGTCACTGTGGATGACAACAACTCGTCTACCGAGAGCAACATCTTCTGCTTCTGTGCATTTGCTGATAAACATACTGGCGTCATCTACAGCAACCTAACAGGCACATTCCCATACATGTCCCTCGACAGAAATGTATGCTTCCTCGTTGTTTACCACTACAAATTGAACACAATTCTCAGCCTCCCAATCTGAAACATGGAAGACATCATGATTTTCATGACATACAAGCAACAGTTTGATTTCCTCATGAACAAAACAGGTTTCACACTAAAATTGAATGTCATGGACAATCAGGCAAGCAGAAAAATCAAATGCTACCTCACCATGCAGGAGTTCAACCTCCTGCTTGTCAAACTGCATAATCACCGTGTCAATGCGGCCGAACGTGCAATGCAAACCTTCAAGGATCATTTTGTCAGGCCCTCGCCACAACGGACAGTGAGTTCTCCCTTCAGCTGTGAAACCGCCTCATTCCACAGGTCAACACAACATTAAATCTCATGCAATGATCAAGAATCGATCCATCAAAGTCTGCATACAAGACACTACACAGCCCATATGACTGCCCAGCGAGGCTCCTGGGGTAGCCATGGCACCAATGCCTGGTACATGGGACCATTGTTGGACCATTACCAATGCTGCCACTATTTTTTCCCATAGACATGAGCATATCATATCTTTGGCTTGGCCAAGCGATTTCTCCAACACTGCCAAGTCCCTTGCCTAACATCAAGGGAACAAATCCATGATGCCCTATTGGCACAACGGGTGCCAGCCAACCCAATGAACAAAGGGTGATCATGACTGCCCCTAATCTCAACAAAAAACGTCATTTAAGGACGACACCAAGGGCACATGTGCAATTGCCATGCAACAACATCCAAGGGAGCATACCCACCATCATATGGAGTTCCCCTCGCCATCCTATCCCGATTGTTCCCCTTGCTTCCCCAAGGTAATGCAGGTCCCCTTGCATCCGCAAGGTACAATTTGTCCCTGTGGTCCCTGGAGAACTATGCCACCGCAATCTAATCAGCCAGGAGGCAATAAAGTTTATCACCAATTGCGTCTGGTCAAAATCATCAGACATTTTCATGCCAGATAAGTTGAAATCGAAACATGCAGTCGCAATACCCATGATTCATGATCAATCCAACCACAGGTGAAACAATCAGCAGTTACAAAAAGCTCATGCATGATCCTGCCACAAGTGAAATTTGGCAAACAGCCTTTGCAAAAGATTTTGGAGGCATGGCACATGGTGATGTTAAAACATAGGCAACACATACTCCATTTTTGTTTTGACTCACGCAAAAATACCCAACATCCCCAAGACATAAATTGTCACGTATGCATGCATGGTGGTTGATTTTTGCCCACAAAAAGCCAACCCGCATCGTATCGAATTCAGCCAACAGGAACCTCATAAATTATCCCAGCGAACTGTCAACACAAACCTGAGCCACATCACATTTGAATTACGGCTGGTCAGAACCTCATCAATTATCTCGGCGAACTGTCAATATGAACCGCGGACCTCACAACTTCAAAATAGATGTGAAACAGTGTGCTCAGAACAGATGTTTGGATATTCAGATTTTTTACCTGTCAGCCCCATTGTACTGCTTCGAATAGTACATGAAGATTGATTCCGCTCGCGTTATTCCCCCAGTGAACAATTGCCCAATACAACCTCACCAAGCATGCCCTCGACAGTTTTGACTACATTGGAATGTGCCATGCTGTTTGGAGCCTCCCACAAGCTGGCATTTTGGCCTACAAACTCCTTTGCAAATGCCTTCTCCCTCACGGGTATTATGAAGGCACAAACTTCATTCACGTTAGTGCTTGACAACTTTGGCGTGAAATACGTCGGAAAAGAGCATGCGGATCACAATCTTTACTGTGGTATAAAGGACTGAAATTACATCACATGAACCCTCAACATATCAATGTCGGGGTACATAAAAAAACTCCTGCACAAATATAAACACTGGATGCCAACTCGCCCGCAACACTGCCCGTCATACTCACCCAAACAATATGGTACCAAAGCACAAGCACCTCTTTCTGTTGACATTTTCCCAATTCTTGCTCTGGAGGAAATCAAACAAATCAACAAATCCAATGCATTGTTGGCAGCATTTTGTACAACTATGCCCGCACCGTCGACATCACTGTCCTGATGGCGTTAAGTTCAATTGCAATTGAGTAAACAAAAGGCACAACATCCACTATGGCCAAGGCCAAACAACTCTTGGATTACCTTGCCACCCATCCTGATGCCACAATTTGATAAGGTCCTTCAGAAATCATGAATGTGCATTTGTTTCATCGGAATCCGATGCATGTAGCCGCACTTGTGGCAATTTTTCATGGGTTGGTCTCCCAAATTGTGATCCCATCCAACTCAATGAGCCCTTTTTACTTATGTGTAATCCTTTGCTTTGTTGTCACATCTGCGGCCGAAGCCAAACTGGGTGCCCTATTTTTAAATTGTGAGGAAGGCATGATTTTCCGCCTCAATGCACAGCACCAAGCCATCTGCCCCTGGTACTTGCATGAATAATCTTCCCTCTCAGTATTACCAAGGGCAACCAGACCTAGCACTCTGAAAGAGTGTGTCAAAACTCTCCCCAAAGGGTCATATGTAATGTACCCTTACCCTGAGTCCCTAAAGAACAGAGTGCCAAGTCATGCATACAGACGAAAACCCATATGTAGTTCCTACCTTTGTTAGTACCCGTAGCATAGTCAAGAGTGCAGCATATGCATTCTCACCTGCATGGCATGCTATTGCCAATAATACTTAGAACAACCTTTTGTCTAATCTTAATGGCACTATTGTTGCAATCATTGCACTCTCAACACCAAGCATAAGTTGGCCACAAGAAGTACAGTTAGAAAGCAAATTTTAATTGTACATGCCATGGGGTGTGTCTAACTTATAGACTGCAGCCCTGGTGGTAGAGATCTGACAGGAGTGGCCAGTTTTTGATGCATCTACACAATTATGGTAATGCAATAAAAATGCTGTGATGTGATGGTTGTTACTGTTACGGGATGTCATGGTCATGGCTAGAAAATGTAGTGGTAGTAATGTTTATGGAGATGGAGATGGAGGGGCACAATGATAACAGAAAATCCAGTGTTCAGCCACTGAGACACGATTATTTCCTGCCTGTTTGGCATTGGCTCCTGGGGAAAACAGGGGGGTATTGAAACTGAACTGAACAAACAATCTGTACCAAAATTGACATGAACGTCCCAACAATTACAAGCTCCCAAATCCAATGGGGACAAGTTTTGGAGTCCCCACGCCCGCGACGCCAACCCCGAGCTGGCAAACTTTCATCGGCGGCCCCTCGCCACTCGCCACCGATCATCACCCTTTCGACAAGTCGTATCACAGGTCAGTCTTCCCCCCTGTCTCCTCGTCCTATCCGATCTTTCTCCTACGCCGTGGGGGGATGGGAGGAGGGGTCCTCTGGCATTTTCGCCCGTCCTCGCGGTCATTGTTTTCTATTATCCCGCGCTGCCTCAATTTTTCTCTCGTCGTTACCACGTGTGAATAATTTGACCCCCGCCCCCCACCAACCCCGAACCCGTCGGCATTATAGGTGAGGAGGTGATATGATTATGGGATCATGGATCTGAAAAGCATCTCCACCGTCCCGAGGAAGAAGGCTCGGCTCAACAAGAGTAGGACCATAATCAAAACGCCCACAGCCACCGACTACGACGGCAATCACGCAGACGAAGGAATTCGCAGGACGGCGGCGGCTCATCCTCCTCCCGGGAACTCGCGTCGTCATATCGAGAGCAACGATGACGGTAGCGATTCCTCCCGCTTCAGTCGGGGCGGGTGCAGCACCGACGGTAGCATCGGCGAAACGCATAATAAGGCAGGTCGACGCGGCAAGACCGAGGAGGAAAAGAGACGGCAGGTAAAAGAAAGGCTCGCCGAGGATCAGAGGCGCAAGGACGAGTCTCGTTCGAGCGAGGGCGTCATTAACGCTGACGGCGGTGGTGGGCCGATCTGCTTCGACGGCATCCGCATCGACGGGTACAATGATCCCACGAAAGAACGATACGTGAATCATGTGGTGCAGGAGTTGGGAGGCGGCCGTCCAGTTGGTAACGCAAAATACGACGAAGATGTCGACTATGGTGCGCGCGCGGGGGAGGGCGGGAAGAAGAACTACCGCGGGAGGAAACACCAGGAGTCGGCCATGACGCGGCAGTCGTCGTCGATGTTGTCCCCCTCGAAGAAGGGAGGGCAGAGGATGCTGGTCGGGAGGGAACGCGTACGCGATCGAGGGGATAGCAGGGGCGAGGGTTGGAGGCTTACCTACGAAGGCAGCCCGCTTTTTCCGTCGTCGGTCATGGCGGATGGTGAGGATCCGCTGGATCTTGCACGATCCCTGCAGGAGGCCGATCGCCGCCCGATGTCCTCGTCTGCATTGCACGACATCGTCCGTGCAACGCCCCAGAAGGTCAAGCATTACGTGACCCAGACCATGAGTAATGTGATGGACAATTTCTTGCAGCTTGGCAGCGGGAGCATGGCAACAAGGCGTGATAAGCTTGCCGACGCCGCATCGGGGCGCCGTCGTAATCCTTCGATGGAGGAGAAGAGAAAATCCACCGCGGATGCCGCACTGGAACGAAGGACCGCGGACAAACCATCGGGCCATCCTTTGCCAATGGGGGAAAAGAGGAAGTGGACGCATCAGTTCGAGTCGCGCGAGGGTAGGCACGCTCCCACAAAACGAAATGAGCGTTGTGGCGCAATCGCCGTGGATGATAGCATCGATCAGAGTACGGGTGAGAATGGCCAGGGCGACGACAGCGTAGGAATGACCTTAGTGGCTAGTGGACGGTGGTTAAACACCGATGACATATCGAAAAACACGACGCCCCCGACTAATTTTGGCGTGAAGAGGTGCCCGAGAGGCAATGATAGCGTTATCAAAAATACATGCGAGTCTCAACAAATTTTTGCGTACTGTTTCATGTGTGTTCTTACTTTTTACATCACGCTCATCTGTGTTTTGTTGCTATTCCTCGGCCTTGCTATTGTCTTGCGATCACTCACAGCTAAAACGAACAACAATAGACGAATAAATGACATATATTCACATCTACGCGGCACTAAGAAAGGTGATGACATTGAGTCTATTCACAGCATGGAGGACCTTCAGATTAGGGAGACGAAATCAACTACTCACACCTCTAATCGGCAAATATCAAAGAGAGATGACTATGGTCAAAGTAGAACAAAGAAAACTTATGGTCTTGCAAATCAAATCAAGAGAACTGGTATGAGGATGATAGATAACTTTGGCGAAGAAGAGGAATGGATTGATACGTCGACTAAACCAAGTAAGTTTGGGTATCTTTTGGATTCCATTAAGCCCTTATTTTGTATTCAAGTCTCACTTCTGTTGTCATTGAATCAATAAGATATTGCAGATGCGCAGAAGGCTAGACCTCGCAGACGTAAAAAGAGTCCGAGCTCATCGCCCCAAGTAACAGATTACACTGTTAAAAGAAACACCAGAAGCAGTCTGAAAGCCTATGCCGCGGACAGTGGAGTCATTACGATAGACAGTAGTAGTGATGAAGGAGATGACACCTTTCTCGGTGCTTCAAATTGTACATCAAACAATACTACAAATGGTGCTCCTGAGGTAAGGTCTCATTTACTCAAAGTGCAGCAACGTTGATATCTGTATCAAACTGATCTGGGGCTTATTTGTTGCTCTAGCAGATCGTTGCGGAAAGGCGGGCCTCGTTGAGGCAGAGGCGAGCTGTTGGCGATGTCGCATCCATAGATGCTGTGCGTATTGCCATTGGGAAATTGATTTTCAAGAGTAAATGTGTATTGAGCTTTCAGTTTGGAACAAAAAGTCCATACATCCAGTTCTCTTTCGAGGATAAAGGACAAATGAGTGAGCATCGTGCTTACCTCAGTGGTGAAGAATTGAAAGAGGTCAAATATCAAATCGCAGATGACAACAGCACTTCTGAGAGTGATGAAATAGGTGAAACTATGACTGTGATCGCCTTCCGCATCACTCCCACTGACCAAAACAACTTGAACAAATTCACTAATTCTTATGATCAAGAGGAAAGTGACCAAATTACAGGGAAGCAATACATCTCGGTGGAAGTTCGTGATACTGACGATTTTCGGGTGAGTAATCATGAAAGTTTCAGTTCATATCCTTGTGAAATATTCTCAGATAATAACTCTTCTGTTCTCCAATCTATGTTAGGCAATGCTAGAAAAAATGCGACAGCATCCAGATCTTGGAATCTGGTGCACGAAAGAGTCTGAGATGGAGTTTTATGATCGTGACAAATATATGACAGCCCTGATAGATGACAGTCGCAAGGAGAGAACAGAGCGGATGCGTATTGCTAGAAGGACTCGATCCGGGGGAAACAAAAAGAGGAACGATGCCGATAACAAATTGATCTTGGTTTATCCATTTGATGCCAAAGAAACAGAGTTGAGTGCGGCAGCCTCTGGCCTGAAGGAACTAGGTGGAGACTTGCTTGGTTTGGACCGAGCTGACGAAGTAAACACCGCTGAAAGAATGAAAAAGCCATCAAGGACACATTATGTAACTATTCGAGACGATGACAAGGAAAGGCTATGTCCAGGTCAATTTCTCAATGATACTCTTGTTGACTTTTGGATGCGCTGGTAAGACAATTCTATATTTGCATGATCTTCATGCGTTCTGTTGCCATTGATATCAATTAATTTGTGCTCTCTTCATCTAATAGGATCAGCAGAGGTGAATCCCAACAACAGTCATCCAATGTGCACTTCTTCACATCGCACTTCATGACCACTCTGAAAGAAAAAGGCCCCGAAGCTATCGCCTCATGGACCGAAAAGAAAAATATCAATTTGTTTCAGAAAAAGCTTGTGTTCATCCCCGTGAACGCAGACCTTCATTGGTCGCTTTGTGTTGTGGTCAATCCTGGCTTGATTGCGAACAACTTGGACAGTGATCGTGACCCCACTAAGGAAGGCGCATTGTAAGTGTTGCAACTCTGTTTGACACGAATTATTTTCACATCAAAGTTCACACTTCCATTTTTGTTTTGTATAGCATTTTGTTTTTTGATTCACTGAAAATGCATAGCAAAAATGCCTATGCAAGGCATATTCGCAAATGGTTAAATTATGAATGGAAAAGACTTGGGGGTGTAAATCCTCCTTTTGACACAGATAGTTTGCGGTTGGTATCGCCGAAGAGTAGGTTTTGTTTCATTTTTCTTTTACAACATGTACAAGGAGATTTCCTCATTTTCTCTTTTTTTTGCTGTCGATTATGCCACCTATACCAGTTCCATACCAAGACAATGGATGCGATTGTGGAGTTTTTGTTTGCAGGTATGCCTACAATTTGTACATGATGAGGCACCTACAATACACATGGGACGACTACAATGAAAGTCCTCGATTCAGCACTTTGATCACAAATGGCCCGGCTTTTCAGTTTTGCATGTCTGATATTGATCGCATCAGAGGAGAAATTTCAACTTTGATCAGCAAACTTTCAGAGCTGTACCTACCTATGTTACAAAAGCAAGTGGAAGCTGCCAAAGAGGCTAAACGCCATGCGAAACAAAAGGAGTCTTCTAACAATGCAAATGGTGATGCCGATATGTCTACTAACAAGGATGAGGGAAGTGTAGATGAGGATTTGGCCAGCGCTTCTGTTGAAAAGGAGGACAATAGAGAAGTCACCATGTCTTCATTCAAGGAGAAGGAAAATATTTCTCAGGAAGTTGGATCTCAGAACAGTTCTTACGAAGGTGTTGCAGCTCACGAAAAGGTTCCGGCGGATTTTTACAAAAGCTATAGTGACGACCCTATGGAGGAGGATAATGACTACTCAATGGAGACGGACGAGATCGTTTCGGACGTCATCTGAAAAGAGTAAAGTAGTTTAGCAAAAATGAGAACTCGAACTTATTTTTTGTAGCTTCAAAATCACTAGCCAGCTTTGTGACGAATAGGAAGAGAGGAACTATGCTCTGAAATAGGGCTTCATTTGATCGCAATAGTATTTCCATGTTGTGCAAAGAATTTCCACCGAGGCCCCTTACTCGTCAGAGCGACGTTGAATCCCCGTCCCGATATCAGAAACAAACAATGGATGAATATGTTTGCCCCGTCATTCCGTGTACGTGGGATTCGCAACCCTCTCCTGTCCCCTCTCTGCCCGTTCGTCGTCGATGTTGCAATCACACCCCAATCTGCTATTCGTAATCCACCTCAATTATTTCGACGTCCTCCGTAATCCTCGCCTTCCTCTCGGGATCCGCGACCACCCTCCCGATTATCCACGATGGCGCGCCGTCCAACGCCTCGAGCTCCTCGCAATACGACACGGCGTCGTCCTCCGACATGCATATCATCAACCCCCCCGACGTCTCGGCGCTGTACCCTCTCGTCAGGCGGAAGTCGAACACGCCGCTCCCGTCCACCCTCGCGGTCTTCGCTATGCAGGGCAAGGAATGTATCTCCATGCCCACCACCTCCCTCTGGTTGTCCATCAGGTTCTGGGCGTGCCCGAGCACGCCGAATCCGGTAACGTCCGTGCCCGCGTGAGCGTTGTGCCTCACCATGATCGAACCGGCGTTGCGATTCAGGCGCGACATGGAACGGCACGCCGCGTGCATCATGTCCTCCGCGTCCGAAGTCGTTAGTATGCCGCGCCTCGTCAGCTCGTTCCACCTGGACGCGCCGAACGACAACGACGACGACGACGACGACCCCGCCTCCTCCTCCGTCGTCGCCCTCCTCCTCCACTCGTGAACGTTCACCGCCACCTGCGTCCCGAGGGGCTTCGTCAGTACCACCACGTCCCCGACCCTCGCGCCGTCGCTCCTAACGTACTCCCCCTCCGAGCATATCGTCGTGGCCACCCCGCCGATGACCGGCCACGGGTTCAACACCGTCTGCCCTCCCGTGACGACCGTGCCCGCCTCGATACACGCGTCGTTGAACCCGCGTACCATCTCCCTCGTGCATATCGCACGATGGTCGTCGGACATGCCGACGCACGCCGCCAACAGCATGAGCACGTGGTCGCACTCTCCCACCCCCTCGGCGTACAGGTCGCTCAACACGTTCGCCGCGCCTATCCTGCCCTGCAGGTACGGACTGTCGACGAGCGGGAAGAAGAAGTCGGTCGTGGATATGACTACGTGTCCCTGCCTCGTCGTGCGGACCGAGCAGTCGAGCGCGATGCGCCCGCCGGACGTGCCGATGTTGTTCCCGTCGCCGAGTCCGAGCGTCATCAGCATCGACTGGAGCTGGGATTGCGGCACCTTGCAAGCTCATCCCTTGAGGGAGGAGAAGGACGTTAGGGACCATGCGGGGGGTAGGCCGAGGCGGGTCGGGTCAAAGTTGACTTATATTTCGTTCGCGTGCGCGTGTGTGTGTATGAGGGGGAGGGGGAAGGGGGGGGGGGGGGATGGGGGGGAGAGAAGCAGGTTGGGGGGGCGTGAGGGATGACAATTAGGGGACGATGGCGTTTCGGATGCGAGGGAGGGGGGAGGGATGAGGGGAGGAGGGCAAAAAGGCATGGGATGGAAGGACGCGGCGATTTTCGGTACCCCCCCGCGCGCCGCGCGGCCCCGCCCGCGTCGTACGGTCCCATCGGACGGAACCTCTGCCAGAAGAAGCGCGCCGCTCGTCACTTTTTTTATTGGGGTCCTCGCCGAGGAGGTCGTCGCGATCTTCGTCCCCCGACGAAGATGTGGGGGGGGGGGCGGACCTCCCCGCCCCCCCCCACCCACCCACCCCCACCCCAACTGGTATAATGAAATAAAAAATAGAATAAAGCGCGGCAGACTTCTAAGCTTACCCGACTCCTCCCTCGACGGACGATAGCCCTTCGTCGTCGTTCGACGCTTTTTCTTCGCCGTCCCGTCGTCGGACGCTGACATTGTTTTCTCTCTTTCTTATTATTATATTATTTATCGTGTCCAACGACTTTTCACAGAGAGAGAGAGAGAGGAGGGGCGGGGGGGGGGCGGGGGGGCGGGCGGGGGGGGGGGGGGGGAAGAAGGGGTGGAGGGACGACGGACGGACGATGGCGCTCTTATCGGCACGACTTCGTTTTGGCGGGAAGATGGAGTGTTCTCAGGAAGACACTGGATTGGGCGCCAAAAAGGGGGGAATATACTGGGCGCCCCCGCTTTTTTGGCGCGACCACTCACTTTCTTGTGTAATCGCCGATTAACCCTACATACTGC
>JALLAZ010000138.1:0-21299 GCA_036939755.1 Stephanodiscus triporus
CCATCGTCGCATCTGCGCCGCCGCTGCCGCTATACGCCTATCTCCTTGCCATCGCACCCCGAAGTTTCCCCTCGAATCGAAGCGTTGTTTTTCTTGCTCTTGCCAACACTGACCTCGGTGTTGTGATTCATGGACGACGACGACGACGACGAGCACGACTTCGACCCGGCCGACGACTCCGATGCGGCCGCCGCGTGGGACGACTCCGACGACTCCGAGGAGGAGGAGGAAGAAGAAGAAGGAGACAAAGACGAGCCAGTGATACTCGAGGGGACGATCCACCTAAGCAAGGACGGACGCGTCGTGTACTCCGGGACGTGGGGACGTGGCATCCACGACGAGCCTCTGCCGAAATTCAGGCTCAGGTCGCAGGACACGTTCCGCGCGCCGCCGCCCGTTCCCTCGTCTCCTCTGCAGCCGGGGGCGGACGACGACCCCGACGACGCGAGGGAGGAGAACGACGCCCCCTCCTCCGCCGCGCCATTCTTCGACGTCCGTCGTCCCACCCTGACGAGGCCCTCGCCGCCTCCGCCGACTGGCCCGGCGGTCCCGTCCCCGCCCGCGTGGCGCGCGATGATCTTCGACGGGCACTTCATCCGGCCCGACACGTCCTACGCCGGGGATGGCGACGATAAGAAGGTCAAGGAGCGGGACGTCGAGGTCTTCTTCACGATCGAGGGGTCTCGTCCGTCCTCCGCGTCCGCCGCCGCCGCCGACGACGACAACGACGACGACGACGACGACGAGGTGAAGAAGAAGAAGAAGGACGGCGACGACGAGACGGGGGACGGCGACGGGACGGGCGACGTCAACAACCACGGCGCACCCTCGACCACGACCGCGACGGCCGAGATCCGGTATCGCATATCGGGGAGGGGACACAACGAGTACGGCCCCTTCATCCTCGACGGGTCCTACCTCCCCCCCCCCCCTCCTCCTCCTCCCCCCCCGACCGACGGCGACGTGGCAAACCCCGCGTCGTCGTCGACGTCGGCGGTCGTCAGGTGTCGAAAGACGTACGGCGTGGGGGGCGGATCCGCCAAGGCGACGCATCATCATCATCATCATCATCATCGCGCGACGACGACGACGACAACGCCCGAGGGGATGAACGACGGGGCCTCCGCCACACGCGTTGGAAGAGGGCGGAGGCGACGACGGAAATTGCAGGAGGACGACGATGACGATTACCTCGAGGGAAAGGCGGATTACGGAGAGGTCAACGAGCTGTACGAGGACATGGGGCTGTCGATCGAGGAATTGCGGCGCAAGTACTACGGGGGCGGGGGCGTGGGCGACGGGGATGATAAGGAAGAAAATGACTACGACGAGGACGAGGCCGACGGGAAGAAGGTCACCGCTTCCGATCCGCCGTCGTTGGACGCTGTGAAGCGAAGAAGGATGGACGATTCGCTAATGCAGATTCTGATTTTTTTTCTGCCTCGTTTTTTGTTCGTCTAAAAGAGCAGACGCGACAGAGAGAGAGAGAGAGAGAGAAGGAGGGTGTTTGATCCGATGGGTCCGAAGCGTCGAAGGTCCAAGACGACAAAAAGAAACATCGGGTTTTTGTTGGAGGGAAAATATTATACATTTTTTTCATATGCATAAGAAAGGAGAGAATATATTGATCCAAGTCCTCGCGATGACAATAATCGCCAGCGAGACAGAGTCAATGGATCCGCTCTCTTGATGTTACCGGAGAGGAATGATAACTGCTATATTGAAAATAAATTTACCAATCTCGATGATACAGCTTAGACCTACCTCGATCTTGATCCTGCATGTATCTTTTTTGCGGGCGAGAGCGAGCGTGGTTAATGTTGATGGTAGCATGAACGTCAATTGTCAACGTACCTTTGAGAGCCATTATACGATGCCCCGGATGAATCTTCCTTTAACAATCATCTCTCCTCATGCACTATTGAGTAGAAATCTTTGGATCATTTTACGTCTACATCCCTTCCCCCGAAAGGCCCGAATTCGTCCCCAGGAGGACTAAGTAGGGTTGGGAAGGTTAGCGCTCTTGCAGACCGAATCATGTTATGGCAGCACATGGTAGGTCCCCAATCCTCTGTGTGGCGAAGGGAAAATAAACAATACTTATCCTTCGTCTCGTCGGGCGAAGTCAACGCCAGAGGCCGGAATCCACTCATCTGTCGTCTGTTACTTATCGCCGTTACGATTCGATGCGATATCCCGTCTAGCCTTTTTGTGGTGTTTGTGAGAAGCACACCATATAACTAATTGAATGCAATCCTCTTGAATAGAAATAGAAAGACGCGAGTACATTGAATCCCGATGAAAGTCTTCGTGTTTACCTATATATCATATGTCATATTAAAAAAATTAATATCATCTACACTCTAATCAAAGATGGAATCATCATCTTGACTCGCCGCTGCCGGAACCGCAGATCTCCTTCGTGCGTTTGACCTTGTACATAATCGCCCTCTCCCACTTGACTCTGTGTCTCTTGTACAATTCCAACGCGGCGACCGCGTCCTCGATGGGACAATGAGGTCGACCGTCGACCTGTATCTCCATCTTCAACTTGTCCCTCGCCAAAATCTTCAATTTCTTCGGCACGTGCGTGGCGTTGTCGAAGGGCGTGGGGTTGTACTCGTGCGGCCCGAGTGGGCGCATGAACGGCTCGTACCGCGCCGTGTCCCGAACGTCGTGCCACGGATGGTCGTATATTCCCAACGCCGCGAAGTCGCCGCGCAGGCCGTGCCCTATCACGACCTTCCCCCGTATCAGGTCCATCACGTCCCGACGCGCGTCGTCGAAGGACACCGCGCCCGACGATTCGAGGAGGTCCTCCGGCGATATGCCCGACACGTGCGTGCGATGATCCGTCACGGTCTCCGATACACGAACGTGCGCGTCGTACACCACCTCGGAGCGCCAGTTGACGATGGACACGCGCGCGAGGCGGGAGGTCGACCCGTTGGGTCCGATCCCGACCATCTCGCAGTCGAGGGCGAGGTAACGGGACGTCATCTCGCTGTCGTCGACATCGTCAATGTCGTCGACCGAGGTGGACGACGGCGATCGTCGGAGGGGGACGTTGACCACCATCGTCTGCGGACGACGACCGCCGCCGGCGGGATTCTTCGTCCTCCTCCGTCGCTGGTGACGCCGCTTGGAGGAGGATGTCGCGGCCGGCGTCGAGACCTCGGAGGAGGAGGACAGGCTACTGCCGTCGCCGGACGACGAGATCGACAGCTGCCCCGTCGAGGCCGTGGAGGAGGAGGAGGAGGAGGAGGAGGAGGAGTCGCGCGGCTGCTGCCTCCGGTTGGCACGACAACGCCCGACGGCGGCATTCTTCGTCGCGGGAGGAGAGACGCCTTGCTCCTGCAGACGTCCTGATTGTCCATCCCTCCACTGACGCGACCGTCGGAGGGAGGCGTTCGCCTTGATGGTCGGGCAGGACGACGACGGCGTTGTCATGGGTTGGCACATTGCTTTCAATCTTTGTTCGGCTTTGGTCGATTGTTCGCTGTTTCGTTTTCGTTAACGCTGGGAGATGGACGTTTACGTCTCGGGGTTACGGAGGCGAGCGGATGTATTACTTTTTATGATGTATCGATATAATTATTTGCTGTGGCGATAGAGAAAAAATGAGAGAGTGTGTGTCAGCATCGCATGCCAGTCAGCATTTTTTGATGTGAGTCATTTTTTTGTTGTTCGGGTGTTTTTGTGAGAGTTGACACCGTGACACAACCCTGGCAGCTTGCTGGCAGATGGCGTTCTGGTTCAACACATTTGGGTAGATACGTGTCAGAACTTTTGTCTCAATACTTTTTCCCACGTGGAGAAACATTCGTAGAATCAGACCGGAGGACTAAAATAGAGAGTTCGATGACTCAGCTCAGCAAAGAGAAAGAGAGCAGAGAGTTTGTGCCGCGAAACAACCAACGTCGTCATCACGCACCAAAAACACATCACCCCCGCCACGAATTTCAGGCGATGACAATAATTCTTCTTCAGAACACAGCATCACTACGTAATTGTTTGAAGACTCCACTCCTAATCTTCCCCTAAAAAGGTATCGTACTCCGTGGCGGCATCGGTCCGTCATTAACACCACGGTGACATGGCCTCAGTACCGTCCACATCTTACAGGGCCGGACACCGACTCTACATGAGTAGACAGCCTTATGACTGCCCTGGCAGCCGCCGGGTTCCGTGTCATCAGAAGCGCTGAGAGAGTCGGGACCATCTCATTCGAGAAAACGGGGGTCGAGGGTCATGCCCCCCCCCCCCCGCATTGGTCAACCCGCCGCCATGTCGGACGAAGCGGTCGGTGCAGACATTGCGTTTGACGCTAATGACATTAGTACATATGCATCGACCACAGAAAAAGTAACATATGATTTTCTCTGACCGAAATCATGGTCGTGATCATAATCTTTATGCAAGAACAAGACTGATCTTATCGATAGCCCACGGCACGATTTCATACTATGCGCCAATCAATCTGGTCTTGATCTGCCGACGGAAATAAGAGGGTTTTTGGTCTTGATCATTGAATAGAGGGACTTTCCACGATATTGTACTCGCAATATCGTCATTAAAAAATCATATTCAAATTTGCACATAATTTGAATTCAAACGCCTTCTTCACATCATAACTTCCTTCCGTCCTTATTCTCCCCAATAGTATTCTACTCTTTTGAAGCTTACACTCTGATACGACAATCTCCGTTGTCGATGACTTCGCCTGGTCTGCAAAGAATATCGCCCCAACTGAACATCTGCTGCAGCACGCATCACTTGCGTCATAGCAAAAAAAATGTGCGAAATTCTTCTCCTCTTTCGTCTTCGTTGCGTTCCTCCGCCACCAGTGCATCAGTGCATCACAGAGAGTTCTCGTCTTCCGAGAACACTGACAAGCCTGGCGATGCGAACGAAGTAAGCATAACTCCATCTTTGTCCTTGGCTTACAAAGACAGTGCACGCTTGAGACCCCAAGCGCTGAGGCAATTGAGCGAGGCCTTGCTCAAGTTGCCTGCAGTAAGCATACGAACCTCGGTGCTTGTCAGGTGTAGGCAATTGTTGACTCCTTCTCTGTCCTTGGCTTCCAAAGACAGTGCACGCTTGAGACCCCAAGCGCCGAGGCAATTGAGCGAGGCGTTGCTCAAGTTGCCTGCAGCAAGAATACGAACCTCGGTGCTTTTCAGGTGTAGGCAATTTTTGACTCCATCTTTGTCCTTGGCTTCTAAAGACAGTGCACGGTTGAGACCCCAAGCGCCAAGGCGATTGAGCGAGGCGTTGCTCAAGTCGCCCAAGAAGTTCGCCGACCATGTTCGCCGGCGCGGGCGTGAAATTGACGAACGGATACGATTGGAAAGAGAAATGGCCAACAAGTTGGCCAAGAAATCTCCCAAGAAGTTACCTAACAAGCTGGCGTAGAGGAATGTGATTGTTGTGAATGCCTCTCGGAATGTTATTGCGTCTGTTCAGGTGACGGACGGCCTTGCAATAGTGAACAATTGGAACAAAAACCTCAGTGATTAAGTTATGTCGTGTTAGTAAGTATTTAATCATCATATCAGTACGAGTTAAATGAGGGTAAGTATGTACCTCCGAGAAAAAAGTTGTTAGTACTTAACATATTTGCAAGTGGACGATGCCGTGCTCGTATGCTAGCATCGATGATTTAGAAGCAAGAGGGCAAGTATGTATCTCCCAGAAAATGACAATTGCACGCTGTGGTGCCTTATGCGTAACATCGATGGTTGAATGGTTTAGAAGCATCGAAGGTCGACGAGACAATCCGTCCTGACTAAGTAGTTGTATCGTCCCGAGCAGGCATGGATATAAAAACTGCAAGCATGCTGTTCTGCTGTTCAATATCAATATCTCTAGCATGGACCATCAACTCGTGCTGTACAGTGGTGGCAGACATTTCACACCATCTCTAGACTGATGGGTTGGAATCTTTCGTACCGAACTCTAGGCAAGAAGAACCGCGATGGGGAAAAAAAGGGAAACCCGGTCATCGTCTCTCACGACTGATACGTCCAGGATATTTCGCTCTCCTCGTAAAAATGCAGTCCCGAATCGCCCTCCACTTCCTCGTCGTCATCCCCGAAATCGTCATCGTCGACCTCGACATCATCATCGTCCACATCCCCCCCTCCCTCTTCCCCCCCGTCGTCGTCCTCGTCGGCATATTCCTCCAACCCCGCACCACCGTCGTCTCCCCCCCGTTCCATCAACGCCAGGAGATACGCGGTCCTCGCCCCCCTCGCCGGATCCACCGTCCCCATATTGTTATTCTGGTCTGTACGGCAATATCCAGGATCGACGGAATTTATCATCATCCCTGGACGTTCCCTCGCCATGACGCGCGTCAACGCGATGACCCCGAGCTTGCTCATGCCGTAGCACGTGTTCGGCCATCCCTCCCTTTCGTGCGTGCCGTCCTCGACGCATTCCACGAATCGGTCCATCAACTCCGACAGTCTCGGTACAGTCAAGGTCTCGGAGGTGAATTCCTCCACGAGGTCGCGATTGCGCAGTATCGTAAGACGTCCCGCGTAGCTCGCGATATTGATAATCCTTGGCGAGTCCGACCGTTCCAACAACGGCAAGAAGGATTCCGTGACCCGTAGCGTGCCTCGGTAATTCGTGTCCACGGTGATACCCGCCTGTTCCACGAACGGCGTGAATCTCGTCCTCCCGTACAGCGTCGGGTCGTTGTAGCACACCGCGGCGTTGTTCACGAGGACGTCGAGCACGCCGCCGTACTCCGACTCGACCCACGCGGCCGCCCGATCGATCGACGAGAGGTCAGTGAGATCGAACGGATGTGGCAATGCGACGACGTCGCATTCGACCGACGACCCGGGGTCGTCGTCGTCTTCGTAGTCGTAGTTTTCGTCGTCGTCGTCGTCGTCGTCGTCGTCGTCGTCGTCGTGACGATGGTCGTCGGACGGGGAGGGATTCGTTCGTAGGTCCTCGGCGGCGAGACGGCCTAGCTCGACGTCACGACACGCTATGATGACCGTGTAGCCGGGCTCGGAACCGACGAGTCGCGCAATCTCCTTGCCTATGCCTCTGTTCCCGCCCGTGACGAGCACGAGCCTATTCCTATTCCTATTCCTCTCGACGATCGGGATCGGGGGGGTCGTGGAGGAGGAGGAGAAGCCGACCGCCGCATTCGGCAGGAGGAGGAGGAGGACCGCCGCCGCGAGCATCGTCGGCGGTGGCAGCGGCGGCGGGACCATCGCAGTCGAGAAGAAATGGGAGGGCGAAGAGGGCGCGATGGTCCTGCGTTGGTGGTGAACCCGTGTACTCCTAGATGTTTAATCGGGAGTCCCCATTAAGCAGTTCGTCGCAAGAATCTCTGTTGAGGTATCACCATCTTCTTCTAAGCCCAAATCTGGCGGGAAGAAGAATGTTTCCTGGCTTGACTGCCCAAAAGTTCCTCGGCCTGCTAAGTCACTACGTCAGCAAGCCAGAGTTTTCCATCGACCTCTTTCGGTCTCAGAGTAGAAGCGAATACTCATAATTCGAATAATATCTCGATTATCAAAGTCTAATCGGCTACTCGAATTATATCGTTTGAGTATTGCTTCAACACTCCTACTCTACTCAAAAGAAAGATGAATCCCAACCGCTTCCTCGCACTGAGCCTTATGGCCCTCACGACAACGCCCACGACATCTGCCGTGAGGATGATGAGGGGAAAGAATAGCTCCCCCTAAATCATTAGTACTACCAACGTAAGTCGGGTACCCTTTTGCTTTTTCGTCATCCTCCTCCCTCCTCGCTATCTCACTTCGCGGATCATTCGCGCACTTGGTTCTTCTACCCTCGAAGCTTGCGACGTGTATCATTGGCACTTCGTGCGACTCCCGTGACACAGGATCTGCCGAAGAACCTTGCCCTGAAATGTGCGTTATGGATTTTGATCCGGTGATCGGCTGTGATGGTAAAACATACAGCAATGAGTGTGTCGCTCATAGCTATGGAACGAGTGTTTATCAGTATTGCGTAAGAGTTAACGACAAAGGCGAGTGCGCCAGTTTCGTATAATAGGGCGGGGGTTGCGATGGGTGCACGTGCGTTAGAATATATTTTTGGTGGAGAGCGTCTTCATGAGAGCGGCCTCGTCAGTGAGTTACGAGCGGCCACTGCGTAGGTTATTGAATTAAAGACCAATTTATGTCATGTGCATTACTTATCATGCAGTCTAGAATAAAGGAGCCGCGACAAGCGTCGTCGGACGAAGAGTATGATATGATTCCCCAGTGAATTTTCTATTTACTAATTATTATTTATTTCCATCATACATTATTTTTCATCTGCTACCAACATTACGAAGAGAACGGCTCCCAGCAGAGCCCCCCATCCTCCTCCGAAGTACTTACCGCCGTAGCGACCGCCGGCGGCATTCGAGTATCGTTCGTAATCGCCGGAATTGACCCGCGAGGCCAAACACTCCCCCCTCTTGAACCCGACGCACGTGCCGTCACAATCTCCCGTCTCCATACAATCGTCGCCGTTCTCCTCGGCCGCGGCCCCCTCGCACGTCGACGCCCAGGTGAAGACTGTCCCGGCGACGTGATTATCGCGCTGGCCGAACCCCACCGCCTCCGAGTTTGTCGCGAGGACGTTGGACATCCCGACCTTCGAACCGAGGAAGCACGACAGCTCAACGATGTGCGTCGGCTCGACCGACTCGACCCCGCTCGCGGCGGCCGCTGTCGTCGTCGTCGTCGTCGTATCGGGATCCCTCGGAGACGACAGGATCACCGTGGACATCTCCGCCGTGTTCTCTGCGAAAACAGTATCTTCCACCAGCGCGTCTTCGTTGTACACGAACACCATCGACTTGGCAGAATTCCTCTCGAAGAGGCAATTTGTGACAGTCAGCGAGTACGCCGACGTGACAAGGCCAGCGACGGACCCGTCGTCGGACGCGTCGTTGTCGGAAAAGTCCGTCCCGGCGATCTTGACCCGACGTCCGTCGAGGTAATTCCTACCGGAGGCGCGATCGTAGTAGGACACGCGCCCGTCGTCGGATATGTACTTCCCCCCGTCATCGAGGAGGTTGAGCCCGCGTCGACGAGGTCGTTGGCCCTTCGTGCGACGACGCCGAACGTCAAGATCGTCGCCCCCGCCTGTCCCGTCGACTCCGTCGCCGCTGCCGTACAGCTGTCCCGAGCTCTGCACATTGAACGACGGCAATGCCGCCGCGTCGTCTTTGCCTTCGCCTCCTTCTTTGTCGATATCGCCCAGGTTTGACGACGTTGTCGTCGTCGTCGTCGGAGAAGAAGAAGAAGATGACGACGACGACGACGACGACGACAACGATGACGACCCCTGTTTGGGTTGTTGCTGCTCGACTCGAAACTCCGGCGCCGTGGGCATGTTTGGCATCTGTATCCCCGGACTGACGAGGACGGCATATCCCCGATGGTTGACGAACGAGCAATCCTCGATGGTTATCAGCCTCGGACCGGCGTCGTCGCCGTACCCCTTCCCTCGCACCGCCACGGACGCGAATCGACGCGCCGGCGGCGGACGAGGGGGGGGCGGCGACGAAGACGAGGCGTCTACCCCGACGTCCGTCCCGAACCACGATCCGTCCTCCCCCCCCCCCGCCTCCGCCGCCGCCCCGTCCCCGTCCCCGTCCTCGTCGTCGCGGCGACGCGTTCCTCCCCCCCCCACGCCGAAGGCGGCGACGTACTCGCCGTACAGCCTCAGCTCGTCGTCCGATATCGAGTTGTCGAAGGTGATCCCGCGCAGGGTGATCTCGTACGCGGTTTCCCCGTACACGTATACCTGCGCGACGCTCCCTTCCCCCCCCCCGAGTATCCCCTCGACGTTCGTCTTGTACGATCGCCCCGGACGGACATTCCACGAGCCCCCGTCCCCGTCGCCGTCGCCGTCGACCCCGACGCCCAGGCGCTTCCCTCCCCCCCGCACGACGCACGCGTCGTTCGACGTCGCGGATCCTCGACGGCCGTTCTCGCCGCACTGGAGGGTCAGCCTCGGCACCTCGATGGGGATGAATCCCAGGGGCAGCGTGCCGTCGTCGAGGTCGATGATCCTTCCCGGACATAGGTTGAACGTCAGGCGCGATTCGGGTATCTCGTATCCGGATTTGTAATCGGACGCGAGGGACGCCAAGTCGAAGAGCAGGTGATTGTAGGTGGAATATCCCATCGACGACGACGACGAAAACGAAGACGCCCCCCCGTTCAGGACGGCCGCGGACGCTGTCCGGGGGGGCGGGGAGCAGTGCGTCGGTCCGAGGTAGGCCATCACCGCCGTCGGGTCGAGATGGAGGACGAGGACGGCGACGAGGGTGGGCAGGACGAGGACGGGTCCGGAGGCGGCCGTCGTCGTCGCGGGGTCGACCCGGGGTCGGCGGCCAGGGCGCGCGTTCTTCGTCGTCGCGCCGCCGCCGTCGTTCCTCGACGTCGGGGGGGAGGAGTCGTGTGACGTCGTCATTCGATTATTATTTATATTGGAGGTCCGACGACGGCTACGAATACGACGACGACGGCGACAACGACGACGACGACGATGCGAATCGTCCGCCTCGAAGAATGGTCGCAGGAGTTTTTAGGGGCGGCCGTCCCGATCTCTTCTGGTGCTCGGCGGGGGGGTCACCGGCTTGTGATTTTTGATTTTTTGTTCTCTCTCTCTCTCTTTTTGTGCGAAGAACGAGAGAACGAACAGGCCACGAACCTTGACGGAACAGCCTCAACAGCCTCATAAATATCTGCTCTCTGGACCGGTGTATCTTTTTTGACTCGGGTCTCTTTTGGCGGGAAAAAAGCACAAATCCCCTTTCTTTCTCAACGCTCAACGAGAAGAAGTGACCCGATACCCCCGCCGCCTCATTCATCCCCCCACCCATCCCAATCCACACGTCCACATATCGGAGTTGGAAGCACCGTTGGAAAGATCAGACCACATCACAGCACGTTATCATCCACCATGACGGAAGAAACAGACGTGAAGAAGATGAAGGGTAAGAAGTCTCTCGCGTCGACTCGTCTGTAATATATAGAGTAATATTTTTTGGCCGAGTTTTTTTTTTTTTTGACCGAGGCCAGTTCGTCCGACGACGGCGACTCTGGAATCCAATCCGACCATAATATCACGCACCCCCCCAAAAAAGCGGCTTACGCAACATACTCCTACTCATTCATCCCTTCGCGTTTCGCCCCGCCGCCCGCCCCCTCGAAAACAAAAACACCCGATGAATGCACGCGTGTATAATTTATATATATATATATATATAAACATATATATATATTGTCAACTCGCCGTCCGCCGACGACGAACACACGCAAAATCTCAACACATCCTCGATGCGTCGCCATCGTTGTCGTCGAAAAAGTCGCCGAACTCAAGAGCGCCCTCGCGAAGCGCGGGCTCTCCTCGGAAGGCCTCAAGGCCGATCTCCAACATCGACTGCAGGCCCGCCTCGACGAGGAGGAGTTCGGGATCGTGGAGGCGCCGCCCCCCGCCGTTGCCGCGACGACGACGACGACAACGACTATTACGACGACGGCGATCGATGAGGAGGAGGGGGAGGAGGAGGAGGAGAAGGAGGAGGGGGGGGAGGAGGAGGATCCGGTCGCGTCGGGTGGGTCCGTCGCGGGATCCATAGAGAAGGACGGGGCGGGATCGGCGGAGGCGGAGACCGCCATCGCGGAGGGGGGGGGAGACGCCGGGGGAGGAGCCGATGGCGCTGTCGAGGGGATGGTGCCCAAGGTATCGTCGGGGATGTCCTTCAAGGAAAGGATGGAGCAGCGAGCGAGGCGCTTCGGCATCCAGCCTACCGTCGGGAAGGGGAAGGGAAAGTTCGGGGGGGATGATGCGAAGGCGGGGGGGGGGGGGGGTAATAAGGGGGGGGGAGGAGAGAGGAATATCGGCCAAGCGAAAAAGTCGCAGCAGCAGAAACAGAAGGCGTCCGCCGGAAATAAGAGGAAAGACGTGTATAAAATGTTAAAAGACGGCGGCGCCGTCGGCGATGGGGGCGGTAAGAAGCAAGGGCCAAAGAAACACAAGGTCGTTGCGGACTCCGCTCCGCTGTTGCCGAGGGACGAGATCGAAAAACGTCTCGCGAGGGCGGCGAAGTACGGAACGACCGAGGGGGTCGACGAGCTCAAGGCTCAATTGAGGAAGCATCGATTTACGTCGTAAGTAGGCAAGTGAGTGTTTGGCTAAAAGGACACGCACGGATCGCTCGGAGGATTAATTCATATTTGAACTTCATACGGGAGGCGCTGATGTTGTTGTGTAGTGGTACTAATGGTTATATGGATAGGTGAATTCCGGTAGACTTGCCCAACAGCAAGATAGTGTGGCTCCTGTTATCATACTAATTTCTCAGGCTCTACAAAGTTGACCCTTTTTTCAACAGGTGCTCTCTTCTCGTCTACAAAGTTGACCCTTTTTTCAACAGGTACTCTCTTCTCGAGATCCTTGGTGAATACATCTAGGGCGGCAGCGTGATTGTAGTCGCCTGTGAACACAAGCTTGTTCTCAAACTCATGCATGAGCTTTTGCTTGATCTCATTGGGGGTCAAGACGGAGTCTTTCTTTGCCTCTCTTCGATTGTATTGAACCGTGATTTCCAGTAAAATGCAATTTTTGTCGTCATATTCCAGCGTGACGAACGGTGATGTGCCACCCCATTCGTCTGACGACGGTTCTTCGTATGTGACCTTTGTCATCTCTTTCTTATCCTCGTATCGGCGCTCCTCCGTCGTCTTTCCTTTCTCCGCGACGAGTTCATTCAGCTTGGCAGTGTTGATGTTTCTGTTCACGACAATAGTCATTGTTGTATTTCCCCTACTTTTCCAATTTCCAATGTACGTACGCCAGGATATGAGGTAAGCAGAGACGGCCCAGGCTGCGATGCTTATTGCAAACCAGACCAACGCGTTCTGCTTTATCACTGAATCAACAAAACCAGTCATCCAACTGGCATCCATTACAGTCCATTCGCCGGTGATACGATCAAGAAAGTCAAACGCTATCACTCCGGCAAAAATCATTTGCAAGACCCTCAACGACCTCACGGCATCTCCACTAGACATTTGGAGGGCACCTAGTTGCTTGGTAATCTTTTCGAGCTCTAGGCCCATCTGAAAAAACTTGTTTCGTGACTCCACCTCCACTCGTTCGCGGAGCAAATCTAGATTCCGTTGCGATGCTGTTAAAATCTTTTTCACATCCTGAACTCTGCGCATCAGCTGCTCTCTCATTCCAGATATTTCTAGCCGCTGGTATAATGACCTACCCGCCTGCTCTGGTGGCTCTGGTGGGATATCCATCATTCCCAACGCCTCGTCGAGGAATCCAAGGATTTGATCAAGAATGATGATTTCTCTTGAGAGCTTCAATAATCTATCCCGTGATCGACCCAGTGCAAACGGATCATAACCGATTGCCTCAACAATTTTATACGATGCCAGCAAATCATCATTGAGAATCCAAATCCGAGAGAAAAAGTTTTGGAGGAAGAGGTCCAGGGTGTTGAACTGGAGGTATGCACAGAGAAGTGGCTCGTAATTCCTAGCACTCGGACCGCAAATCAGTAGTCCTTGAGAGCCAAATATCAGCGAATCTTGCTCACTAATGTCGTAGGCAGCTCTTGTATCTCCGATGACTTGCTTGAATTCATTCTCATACTCTCCCTTGTCCATGTACTCGCCCGCTGTAAGATGCGGCGTTATTTCGTTTGCAATGATCAAGTTGATTTTGTTTCGTTTGGGAGCATCACCGATGAAGACTAGATTCATCAAATCTCGTTGATATTGTGAGATCACAGAGTCAACAATGGAAGATGAATCTTGCTGAATGTCAACGAGGATACGAGAAAGATGGTCAAGTGAGATGTTATCCTTGATTCGATTCATCACAGCTTCCAACTGCATCCCGTAGAAGCATGTTCCCTCAGCATTCATTGATATACCAAAGGTCTCAACTTGGACGATGCCCGGGTCTTCGCGGAATCGTATCTCCGCCTCAAAGTTAATGTGGTTTGTTTGAGTATAGTCTAATACTTCCACCGACGTTAGCTGGGGGGATAGCTCCAACGATGTTCTGCTCGAATCTCCGTCAATCACGTTGGAAATGTAACCCCCCTGCACTCGTTCCGAGGATCCTACATTGTTGTTCAGGTGAACGATTTGGTTCGCCCCGAAGGGTATGTACTCCGCAACAATCATCGAGACAGAGTTCAGCGTGATGATCTCTTCCAAATCGTTGTCGCGGATGTTAGCAATGCCTCCTTGCCCCGACTCATGAGCCCGATGGGCGTTTGACATGGTCGGCCGACCGCCGTAACGCAGACACTGCGGAATGTAAGCAGAGGATACGTAAGAAACATCTTCGGTGTCTGTTGTCGTGGACCGTCTTTTGTACCCAGTAGATGACTCAAGCCAATAACTTTCTCCGTCCCACGATATCTTCAACAGCTCTCGCGAATCTGGCTTGTGTGCAAAGGCGTTTACGATCTCCTTTTCTTTCCTCGTCAATCTGTTTAGAAGTTCTCGGCCCTTATCAGATACTTGATAGAGCACGACGGGCTTGTACGACTTGGAAGACACCAGGAGGGCACTGATGAGTTGTTCCTCACGTAATAACTCGACATCGGATTGGCCCTCTTGGGAGATATTCACCCACGCACGTATGTTCTCTATCAAAGTCGACTGTGGTGCGTAATCATAATCGAATATTTCAGATATGATCCCCTCGTAAATGAGAACCGACAGAGCATGCTTTCGGATCCATCTATCCGACCCCTCGCGGTCCTGTGCTTTCTTGGTGTGGAGATCAATCAGATAAAGAAGCCTGTTTTGGTTGTCTGTGAGACCCTACTTGACGATTTGAGCGGCGTGGTTGATGAGCTGAGAGAATTAACATTGGCCAGCAAAAATACCGAGTGCGGTGACCACGACTCACCGTATCGCCGTCGTCGCTATCGGAATCCACTTCAAGTGTATCGACGTCTGTTTTGTGCCGTTCTTGGCTCAGATACGAGGCAATCTGCGATTGATTAGATGAAGCAGATCGGCGTTAGATATTTGTTACGTTGCCAAGGGGATTCGTTTGTTTCTCAGGATATTTACCTTGGATGCATTCATTACGACCACAACTTCCGCTAAGCGTGAAAACTTCCGACTCATGCAAATAATTTAAAAACAGGCTTTCAGTAATTTGAATCCCACGTGTTCCCTCGCGGCAAGCGGCGAACCCCAAAACAAAAGGTGAACATCTAGGCGAACGCCCTGCGGGCGCCGCTCCTCTCCTCAGCTTCAACATAATTTGTCGATAGTCAAATTCAACCGATCAAGGCGATGCCACTTGTCAATTGTACCAATTGTCCTCCAGAGGGAAATCCCGGTCACAGCCCTGGTAAAGCTATCACTATCAAGTAGTGCGGGACATTTCTCTTTCATGAACTCTTCGATCGACAATTGATAGAGATTCGGCCCCAGGCCTTCGGGATTGTCGTAGCAAATCGATAAATGAGGCACCCAAGGACGGGAACGGGGCACGTACTCCTCTTTCTTTTCTTCCCCGGAAGTGGAGGAAGATGCGTGTTCATTGGAGATGGCCGACGGATCGTGGGAGAAGATAGCATGCAAGGCATCAATCAGCGTCTCGTGTTCGGGCGAGGTTGCCAAGCTAACTTCTGCCCATGCCATATCCTGCGTGAAATGCCCAAACCAAGGAATAAATGCCGAGCATGGCATCGGTATAGAAATGGAATAGACTCAATGAATCTCTCACCATCGTTCCTCCGTTTAGTCCGTCGAATTCAACATCCACCTTAATTCCGGTGGCTGCCAAATCTGGCCATAGTTTCTTACCTCTCCCTTCGTTTTTCTGCATTTTTCAGCTTCGTCAAGAAGTACTCGATTGACATTCGCCCGAAACAGACGTCGTATTTCTTCCTCCTTTTCGACGTCACCGAACCCATACAGGGCCGTCACGTGCGGCGATGGGATCGCGCCCCCAAGTCGAAAATGATCGGCCGCGTCGATCAGGGCGCGGTCCAAGTCGCCCCGCCCGTCGTCGTCGAGTTCCCTCTGTTCGAGTTCGAGCCAGAGGGAGTATCCCGAGAAGACGAATCGCAGTGGCGGATGTCTTTCTGGTGATGGTGCAGTTTCCGACGTCGTTTCGGGGGAGGAGGATTGAGCAGTCAAAGCCTTTCCTCCGCATTCACTTTCGGTTTGTTTTTGTGATGGACTCTGACGAATCCTCCCGTCTTCGGTCATGTTATTCAGGGAGAGCATTGTGGTAAGTATCGGTTGGCTCCATGCAGCTGATCGATACTATCTTTCCAAACAAGTAGAGTACATACTCTACTACTTTTATCACCAAGAGCGGTGCCCGTGATTGTACTATCGTCCTAGAGATCCTACTGTGTAGAGAGACGATTTTAGAGAAGAAAAGTGGTGTAAAATAGTATCGGCGTATCGTATGTCGCTCTAGCGGTGGAACGCCATCCAATCTCTCTCTCTATTTTTACTTACATACTCTTTCGTCTTTTCTGTTGCGCTTCTCGTCTTTTCTCCAAGTCGGATAATACTTTGCGAGATGTTTCGTTCAATGTCGTAATACTTAGGGTCATTTACGTTCAACGAGTTTAACCATGTTTTGGCGGCTATCATATGAGATCCTATGTATAAAAGAAAGAGAAATTTCTCCCAACGATCCGAAAATGCTCGCCCTTCTGATCGGCGCTTTCCTCTCTCTTGCCCCGGCCGGCCCTTGGTACTTTATCTTCTATCTCCACTCGGTACGATATTTCGAAGAATCGAGAGGAGAGATGATGTTATGAATTTCACAATATCAACACGTCCATCCAAACCATGAGCAGCAACAATGAACAGGTTGAATTTCTTCTTGAGATAATGAAGGCTCGTGTGACCGCGAGGCAGGAGGTGGTTTGCGACGAGGCGCCGGCAGGCCCGTTAACTTGCGGCGGTTGCTGTGCTCATACCGAGGTCCGGGAACAGCCGCCGAAGCCTTCGCCGCAGCCCAAGTCGCACTCGTCGAGGTCGTCCTCTTTTACGAAGGACTGCGTGGTCATCAAGGGATTTGACTTTTTTGGCAATCCAATCGTAAGGAAGACACAGACGACCAACGAGCCGCCGACGGACCGGTTTTGCGGCGATAGCCGCGTGATCTCCGCTTACGATACGGAGGTCCTGGAGCAGCCGTCCAAGTCTTCGACGCAGCCCAAGTCGCACTTGTTTTTGCCGTCCCCTGTTTCCAGAAACCGGTCGATCATCAAGGGATTTGACTTTTATGGCAACCCCATCTTCGAGCAGGAGCACCAGGATTCCTCCTTCAAAGCCGCTGTCCGCCGGCCAACTTCTATCATGAGAAACTTTCGTAAACCAAACATGACAGGAGAGACCCCTGAGGACAATTACAGTGAATTCCTTGAAACAAGTCACATCAATCCAAGCTGTGTGGTCGAACTTGGCCATTGCATGAGGTTTTCGCTCATGGAGTTGTTCTCATACTTTCGCCATGCATGTGAGGATAGCAGCAGTAAGAAAAGCGATATGATCAAAGCACTAAACGAGGAAATCAACGCATTACGCAAATCGCAGCAAGCGATAGAAGTGAACGACCCAATGCTATACGAATTACGCGCACGTGAGATGGATCGTGAGATTTCGCGGCAGAAGGCGCTCCTGATGAAATTGACGGAGGATCGAATGTTGCTGGAGACTCATTTGAATCGGCTTAATAGTTTTACCAATCAAGGATTGGGATCGCTGAGTAAGACGCATGGCGGCGTGATCCCCACGGACACGTTGAATCATCCTCCCTTCAAGTTGAGCACCCTGATCGTGGATGATGACGTCAAGCAAATAACTTGGGGACCAACCATCTCGTGTACTAGCGTTTTGGCGAAGCCGTCCTATAACCATCCTGAAGAGTTATTGAGCCCATCGGCATTTCGAAGCCCTCAAGCCTCGGAGTAAATTGAAGACCACAAAAGAGAGGAGAAAAGCCGAGTGCCGCGTGGAAGATAGAAGAGCCTCTTTGCTCGCTCCGAACGAGAAGGCCTAGATGTGAACTATCACCAAGCTGTTTATTAAGCGTAAGGAATGCCAGGTTATGTAGAAATGCGTATTGCCACGCTATCACCAATGGATAGGAGATTATTATTTGTTTGCTGACTTAATGTAGAGGCTGTGTAATAAAGTAATTTGTACCATAATCAGCTAGAATATTGGATATTCAAATTCATAAAATGCTTCTTACCGCCCAATGCTGTTGCAATTACCTTAGCACATATTCATCATGCACATAAAAATAACTTATCACCCTCGCCCCAAAAGTAAGGCAAGGTTGCGCAATAATTTCTCCTCTGCTTTTTGACCAGCAATTGTTGGAGGAGGGTAAGATACTGACATTGGAGAATTCGCGTCAGATGCTGCCAATTGTGATGAGAGACACCTGCCACAAGGTACTCTAAATGCCAAAGATGACATGAGATGCATGGAGTAAAGAAGAGCCGTGGAGATGACCGCTGTGGCAAGTTGTTAAAGAAAGAGCTCTATTATAGATTCTACCTGATAGACATTTGTGCGGGTAACTACTGACTGATTATGTAAATCAAGTTAGTTCTTTTAAATCTGCAATTGCAACAGTATGCTCTAGTGTTCATGGTATTATCACGGGAGAAATTGGAGAATGGAATATCGATCCTTTCGGTCATATTGAACCTCAACCTCACTCTCCGTGTTATCACTCTATGTGGAATCCAGATCGGAACAGGAACAATATCCAAACGTCCCAGCAACAGATTCTTCAGCAATCTTCATTTTTATCTGCTCAATTTCAGCCAGGATGTGAGCCTGTTCCATCTTATTCTTCGTCATCTCTTTTTTGAATTCTTCAAACGAAGCGCTGTGAGCAATCGCTGGAGGAGAGCTGGGTGACAAGTACGCAGCATGAGACTCTGATTTTGGAGAGTTGCAAGTAGATGCTGCATATGACGACGAGGGACTGTCGCCATTCGCCAACTTCACATTGTCGATCATCATGCTCGCACGTCGTGTCTTTTCAATACGAATCCGCAAATCTGCCTCCCTGGCTGCCTTAGCCCTGGTCACAACCAATAGCTCTCGCTGCAATTCCAATTCTCTCTCCCGCTTCGAATCCCGTAAGTCTGATAACTGCTTCCGCAGCTCGTTCTCGACTTTGATATTCTTCGCGCTTTCTTTCAATAGCTTCGCGCGCAGCTTCTGTAGCGTCATGTAGGACATGGAAGAGAATGCTGGGTTTTTGTACAGGAAGGTGGCGAATGCCGACTCAAATTGTCGCACAACAGATGTTTCGATGGATTCCGAAGACTTGGCTGGGAGATAATCGTCGCCCATGTCATAACAGGCATTGAGGTCGCCACAATCGATTATTCCTTCAGCGGTAAGGACAGAACTGTTATGCATAACATCTGGCACCATGAAATGCGACAGCAAAGATGAGGATCCGCCGCGCACCGAGTTAGGAGAGGCAAGGAAAGTGCGAGGATACGTCTCCGTTTCACTCTCGATAGCACACAAGTTTTCGGCGCTCTGGTTCGATACCAGATCGGTGTCTACCGACACGCAAGTGGGCGATTCCGATGCAGACTTCGACTTGCGAACGACGCGGACGGGAGAATCGGTGGTCGACGGGCGGGCGACACAGTCGATTATGCCGCTTATGAAGGTGTCCATGATAGAATTTGCTCTGCTATCAGTCACCTTATTCTTGAACTTGACTCGGGCATAAGTTACCTTGAATGATTGTGGAACATGCTCTGACCAAGTGTTGCATGGAATTTCATTCGTTCTTCATAATTATTGCTTAGAGAAAAAATCTGGACTTTCGCGTGTGTTGTTGTTAGGCAAATTTTGGCTCTAAAAATAAAGGAACTGGTAGTCCCGACAAACTAACGAAGGGCAAAGTACGGACTCCTATGTGGACTCTTCTTTCGGGGGCTCGAAATCTTTTTTCTCCCTCCTCGCTCTCTTACTTACCGCCAAACATGTGATTTGTCTCAACTCTGGTTCTCACCTTACCATACAGTTAGAGTGCCATTTGAGTGCAACTACCTAGATTGTACTCAGGAGCTTATGGATGATAGCTATTGTTCATTATTATGAAAATCAAAATACTTGTATCAATAATAGAACAAACTAGTATCCACTTAGGCAAGAGTACACATAGGAGTGCTGGTAGTATTATCATGTTTAGGATTCTTCTTTGCTTCTGTCATGCTCTGGCTCTGAGAAAGTACTTAGTAATCTTTTCTTGGCTGCCAAGATGAGACCTTCGTCAGGAATAATTTGTCACCATTGTGGCAGTAATTACAGCATTCTTTTGGTTTGCTTTGCAAAAGCATCTATGGTCAAAGTAATCATATGCTAATAATAATAATAAGAAAAACAAAAACAAGAATGACTAAAATAGCAGCGCAATGCACAAGGCATAGCGCTGCGCTTGTTCTCGGAAATTTCTCCCTCATCTTCCCCTCCTTTCTAATCAGTTGTAATGTAAATCCATCACTTTTGCTAGGTCTTTGTCTTTGTCTTTACAATCCTCTCCCACTGATGATTGCAGTGTACTACTTTTTACTCCCTGATTTCATCCGCATATACTGCTTACTGTCTCTCGTTTTCTCTCTTTTTCACTCTCTTTCTTGTTGTGGTACCCAACTCTTGATTATTATTGTTCGGTTAACCAGAACCCCAATTTAACTAGCAATTTAGTGCTGTATTGCAAGTTCCAAACTACATGTGTAGGGGCCATAAAAAGTATGTACATTGTTTGCATGAAGATGTCTGTAAAGTATTTGGATATGATTTTAAATCTTAGTAGGTCGTTGGGGCTACGACAATAGCATGACTCATGGTTGGGGGGCTGGTACCTTAAAAAAGGGGGGAACTATGGTACAAGTAGAGGCTATGTAGGAATCGCTCGATTAGATTTTAGCCCCCCCCTTTACTCCTCGTCCTCCTCATATCAATATCATCATCATCCTTGACTGCAATTATCTTGTGATCGTCCCACTCTTCCACCTTCTCTTTCTACATCACCTCATCCTCCTCTTTATCTTCCTTCTTTGATGTTTTAGACATCATGCCGCCTGGCAAACGCCTTTCTCTTGTGCCCAAGAGGATAGAGTCTGGATGTTGTCCTCATATTAATATCATCATCATCCATGCAATTATCTTGTGATCGTCCTACTCTTCCACCTTCTCTTTCTACATCACCTCATCCTCCTCTTTATCTTCCTTCTT
>JALLAZ010000139.1:9801-30081 GCA_036939755.1 Stephanodiscus triporus
GGAAGCTCAAACCCCCCCCCCCCCCCCCCAAAAAAAAGGCCGAAATCGAAGGACCTGAACAGACGCCCTACCACACCCGATACTTTCAGCTCAAGCTCGTTCTGTCGGCCGACTTCCCGTCCACGCCCCCGAGGGGATACTTCCTAACGAAGATCTACCACCCGAACGTCGACACGACCACAGGCGCCATATGCGTGAACACCCTGAAGAACGACTGGACGCCGTCCACGACCATCGGACACGTGCTGACCGTGATACGATGCCTCCTCATCGTGCCGTTCCCGGAGAGCTCGCTCAACGACGAGGCGGGGAGGATGTTCATGGACAGCTACGACGAGTACGCGAGGCGGGCGAGGCTGCTGGCGGGCGTGCACGGGCTCACGGGATGGAGCTCGTCGGGCAACGTCGGCGGCGGCGGCGGCGGCGGCGGCGGCGGGGACGACAAGGCGACAGCGGCCGGCGGCGGGGGGGACGACGGGGGCGTCGATAAAGACGACAATGATGACGACGACGACGACAACGACGCCTATAATGATGAAGACGACAACGACGACGATCACAAGAAGAAGGCGGCCGCGAATCCCGCCGGGGGGAACGCCAGGCTCGGGAAGACGGGGAGTCGCGGCAACATCGTTCGGACGGGGAGCAAGACGTTGGACAAGAAGAATAAGAAGAAGAGTCTGAGGCGGCTTTGAGGAGGTTAGAGGTTATGCGGGGGGCGGGGAGGAGATGGGAAGTGTGTGTGAGAGAGAGGGAGAGAGAGGGAGGGAGGGAGGGAGGGAGAGAGAGAGAGAGAGAGGAGAGAGAGAGAGAGAGCCGAATCGTTTTTATTGTTTCGGCGAGTGGGGAAAATGCGAGGACGCGGGAAAGAATTATTTTTATTGAGGGGGAATTTCAGACGTTGAAAATAAAACACATGCGTAAGGAAAGGCAGGATGCATTGAATGTACTCTAGGAATAGTTATAAATCCATAGATGATGACACATTTTTGTTTGCCGATCGCCAGGGTGTGCATATTATGGCGGCTCAGTTTTATTCACGATGGATGTTCATTGCTTTCCTGCTTTGTTGGTGGATAGATAGGAACTTTTAAGCTGCATTATGTATGCAGTTATAATATTCTCATTTCATTATGATAATATGACCCATGGGCCTATGGCTTGACCAACCAGAAAAAACAAAAATCAATAGAACAGAGGGAGTTCAGGCTCTTTAGACCCGTCAGGATTGTGGATTCAAATCTGCATAATTGAACTCAGGGTCGGGGGCAGCCTTGCACATATTTTTTCTAAGACCATTGTGGCAGGGTTTTAATGGATGGATTCATTAAATTCATGGTAGTGGAGTATAATTGAAATATTTATCTCCACCATGTGTGCATCAAAGTCAGGATCACCATCCTATGTCTATGGCAACAATGTTGGTCGATGGAGGCGCCAATGATCTAAGATATGAATGTACTAACGAGATCATTAACAACAATAACATAACTCACTGCTACTTTTTATGGAACAGAACCAACTTAGACTTAGCATCAAATGCCCGACCAGGTTGGTCAGTATCGGTGTCACTTGTGGGATGCCTGGAGATCAAAGTTTTAGTTGATGTGTCACTCCGTTGCAGCTGCTCTTGCCCTTTGGCCAGATAAGAAGACACACACTATGTCTGCCTTTCACCATGCTCTTTTTCACGGTGGTTCACACCATCTTAGTATATTTTGTATTTGATAAATTAATAATTCTTCGGGTAATTCAGAAAACGTTAAAAAATTGGCCGCCATGCACAGCAAAACCTTGACAGCACCACTGGAGCTGAGAGTTCAGAACACTGGAGCACCACATGAGAGAAGAGAAGCTTAGCAGATTTTGTGTCTCTTAGATAATAATCATGGGCTCAATATAAAAAAGCCTGAGTGAGAGACAGAGCACCACCTCCCAAATACGTACTACGGTGCATTTCGCAGTACAAAAATCGCCAGAAAATCTTTTTTTTCTTACTAACATTCTCTAATCGCCAACCTTTCCACCATCAACCGCCCCAACCACAAAACGAGAAGCAGAAAAATAACAAAACGCACAACCATGGCGCAACTCTGCAATGCCACCTGCCGCCGCCTGTGCCCCCCTGGCACTCATTTCGGATCATGCCCCCCCTCTATAGGTCTTTTATGTCCTTGCCTTTAAAACTCCCACCATGGTAAGAATTGAGCTCTACTCTTATCTCCTTCAATGCCGTGAACACTTTTGTTTCGATACTCGACTGTTGTCTTACCTTCCCTTTCTGCATTTCATTCAATTTCGACTGCTGGTTAGCCAGTGCGAGACGCGCCTTCTTCAGCTTTTTTGCTAGTGCATCCTGAGAGCTCTGAAGCTCGTTTAGATGGATCACGTTAGATTGGTAAGACTCTCCCTGCCTGTCATCTTGTGAAGCAACAACCAATTGCCACCACTTGTTATGGGTGGCAACTGCACTCTTCATTGTCAAGGTAAGTCCTTTGGAAGAATCATCCCATTCATTCCGCTGCTGTGCTGTGTCGGCAATGATCTGTTGAAGGGCGGGAATAGATGTTCGATTCGATTCTTCTCCGGGTGCGTACTGTTCGATGTATTCATTTATCACATCCCGCAACAACTGAAAAAATATCGTTCACAATTCAAATTCACAGTGAAGCAGGGGTGAAAGATATTGGGTGAGTTCTATGAAGGGCCACCACAGTGTCTTTTTTACCCCAAGCTTTGGCTCACTCTCGCTTGTCTCTGCAATCGTCCGAGCTTCGACGGGGCCACACATCGTCCACATCTCACTCTCCTCATCAAAAAAATAGCCCCATGCTGCGTTACACAGCATGCACCACAATCCGGCCATCGATTCCTTTCCAAGCGCCATTGCTTGCGTTTCGCATGCGGCTAAGACGGAGTCTTTGTTATAGAATCTGAAGAGGTGATTAGCTATACGGTAAGCAGCATTGAACGTATCCTTTTCTTTTGATCCAGATATTTGAATGGCCACATCTAACCATTCCATTGAGTTACGAAAAGAACTGTCACTTGATGTCCATGGCACCCACATGTAGCATATTTTATTGTTCGATATATCAGTAGTGTTTAATACATATGTACAGTACTAAGCAGAGCATTTAATTCTCTCAGTAGACTATGCATAGATTTTTGAACCAATAGGTCTGTTGGATCAAAACACCCACCATCTTCTACCCCAAATGCCTTTGATAGAAAGGGATATAATGATGCCATATCAGTCTTTGCATTATTGATTATTTTTCGGCGTGACTATCGGGACATCCTTGATGCTGTCATCATTGTCGCTGTCACTGCTATCGCCCTCAGTGTCATCATCCGTGTAATCTTTCTCCTTCTCACTTATGGTATTCCATACGAGCTGATCCGTGCTTTGTCTGAACTGTTGTTGTTTGATTCTTAGCATAATAATCATTACACCATACATGTTCTGCTGCATCACAACTTTCCTTGGAGAATTTTGATTGATAACGCCAATCCGAATGAAATGACGACTCTTCTTGTTCTTGTCAACTTTAGGCATTCCATTGATGAACCCATCAAAGTCAATTTTTTTGGTAGCAGTGAACCGATGCCCCCCAATAAAATTATTACACTCCGTTAATCTAATTCGGAATCCCCATGAATTAAAATATTGGGCAAGGTCGGCTGTTACAAAAAGGCGCTCATAGTCATGTTGAGACATTCCAAGTCAATCAGATAGGCTTATACTGCAGCCGTGAGCCAAATTCAGGCTAAACCAGAAGGATGACGCAGTGGAGAGGTACAGCATACACTCAGCCAGATGGTCTAGTATTAGTATGGCAGCATGATAACTTGTAGCCAAGGTACTTTTGGAATAGCCAAAATGGAAGACGGCTTATTTAGTATGAAATGAGACTGCTATTAAAAATGGCTATTTCCAGACCCCGAGGCAAAGGAGTTACATCGATTGCATCGTCGGCCATCAGATTGGATGAATTGCTATATGTTTATGTGAGAGAGGTGTCGAGTGTGATGGCGGGAGAAAAGGTTCTGATTTTTTTTTTCCCGCAAAAAAACTCCGATCGCCTTGGGAGGTGGTGAGAGAGGGGCGTGGTGAAACGTGACAGATGACTCAGGCACGCACGGAGAACTACCATACCAAACCTACTTCCGGACTCCAGCAGTTCGCAGAAGACACTTCAGCAGATAGGGACTCAGGATACTGCTTGGGAGGGCGGCAGGGGAGGGGGGTTCGTTGAGGAGACCATGATGTTCACCAAAGAGACTCACTATCATCACACTCAACCCAACCAAACACAGTGTGTCAATCGTTCGGTTTCGGTACTACCAAGCACCCAATCCATTCCTTCCGTTCCCATACCGAGAGGCATCTTATCATGACGTTGAATATATCCGATCTCATCATCACAATTGCATACTTCTCAATTCCTATACAGATATTGGTGGCTTTGTGCAGGTTTCCTCGGGTGACGAAACGAGCTACAAAGCGAGTCGTCATACTTTTGGTATTATTCGCCTTCTTCATCTTCCTTTGTGGGGCTGGTCATTTAATACGTTGCGTCGGCAGCGTGGACTCGACCATTCACCACATAGTCAACGTCCTAACGGCGACCGTGTCCCTGACAACATCGGTATATCTCCTCTCATTTATCCCTATGATGCTTGATGGGACGGACAAGCTTTATCTCGAGGCCGCGGCCTCGAGAAGTATTTTAGAATCCTTGTACCCACCAATGATTAGGGAGCGACTTCTGCAGAGAGGCTGTGAAGATTCTCTGCCAAGTGTGATGGAGGAAGGTAGCGTCAAGGACGATTATAATCAGAACGATGATGTAGGAGCTGATATAAAACGTCCAAATGAAAGCATATTTCATAGGGTGATAACTCGCTCAGACTCGACGACAATTCGTCGTATACAAGACTTAATTCAGAAAAAACGAGAACGCCCATCAGGCGCTTGCGCTGACTCTAAACCGATCGCTGAAAGTTTTCCCGACACATCAATTATGTTCGCTGACATTTCCAACTTCACATTATGGTCGTCCATGCACTCCCCAAATCAGGTATTTACTCTATTGGAGTCTCTCTTCTTCGAATTTGACAAAGTCGCTACGGAAATGGAAGTGTTCAAACTGTCCACCGTTGGAGACTGTTACGTTGCAACTACCGGAGTTCCCTATCCGCGAGAAGATCATGCTATAGTGCTGGCGAAGTTTTCAGAACGCTGTCGCAGGAAGGCAAATGAAGTTTTTCAAAGGTTATCTGAGCAAGGCGAGATAGACGGTATCAGCCAACTAAAAATTAGGATCGGAATTCATTCCGGGCCTGTCACGGCGGGAGTGTTAAGAGGGAACAATAGATTTGATGTTTTCGGAGACACAATTAACACAGCATCACGCATAGAAAGTACAGGTGAGCCGGATCGGATTCATATAAGCAAGGAGACAGCGGAATTGCTTGAAAAGGCAGGGAAAGGTGAGTGCGGATGGTTTAATGTTATTTATGTCTTCGTGGATTGGTGTTAGGGAGAGGGGGGAATCGATGGCTCTCTCTGATCGTCATCCGAATCGCCCTCGTCGTCGTCGTTGTTGTTTGTGACCGATCGCAGGTGACTGGATAACCCCACGAAAAAATTCTGTGAGAGCAAAAGGACAGGGCGACCTCAACACATTTTGGCTCGAGATAGGGGATGACGACCCGGCGTCGTCGGGTAGGCCGGCTGGGTCGACGCCCCCCCCCCGACGGCGCCCCCGACGACGGTCGTCCCGGGTAACCGATGAAACCTGTGATGATTTTAACAATGGTCACATGAAGTTGCTGATAAATAAAATTGAACTAACTGAAAGAACTGTAGGGAGCTATGTCGAATCAACAGATGAGGTTCTGTGACTTTTGTCAGTTTAATGCCAGTGCAAGACCTCGTTTGATCTCTTAATGACAACAATAACTTGCACCATAGATAAACAAATCTATTCTAAACGAATACAATTTATGTCTGCGTCAAGACTAATTTGCATTTACTACCAATGCCCTAGCAATTGTGCTTGAATGCAGGCAGACATCGTTCTAGAAAAGGTTCCCAAGCAGATTCTTGACTTTGGCAACAGCACGCTTTTCGTTCAAGTTCTTTACAGCATCTGCAACACTCTTGCCCACTGCCTCAAGTTCCTCTTCGTCGTCTGTAGACTCATAGAAGAATTGGGTTTGAGTATCGCTATCTTCATCGTAACCTGAGCTGTCGCATTGGTCGTGTCGCCCTTGGCTGTGTTTTACTTGAGGAGGCCTCTGAGAGTTCCCCGAAGGTTTATGCGCGTGTGCCTTAGCATGGACTCTCACATCTTCATGATCATTCCATTCATCGCTACCGTTGTCGACATCATCATCACTTTCTCTGCCATCGTAACTTTTGTCCGTTAGCATTTGCCCGCCAATTCTTCGATGCGACATGCGCAAATTCTTCGTGTATTGCGATTGAGGTTGGATTCGCACTGTTTTGGGCTCAATGTCATATTTCATATTGCCATCGTGGACGACCCTCGTGTTCCAACCGACACCACACATCAAGTCGTCATCGCCGTCAGTGTCTGGTTTGGAATACAGTTTCCGAAGACGCCGCTTCCCTTGCCGGGAGCTGCTTTTGAGACCACTCTTGGCTATAACCTTTTGTCCAGCTAACTGCTCCCCGGCCCCTGACGCCGAAACCGTAGTGGACTTTCGGTTCATTGGTATGGCGTCATCATCTCCCCAAATAGGCTCTCCGAATTTGCCGGCAGCACCCCCACGAGCTTTGAGGGTTTGAGTACTGCTATCAAATGCGCCATCGTCGTCGTAATCTGAGCTGTCGCATTGGTCCTGTTGCCTTTCACCGAGTTTTTTTCGACGCTGCCTATGGGAGTTTGCCGTGGGTCTGTGTGCGTGTGCCTTGGCATGGACTTTCACATCTTCGTCATGTGCAGATTCATCGCTATCGTTTTCGCTATCATCATTATTCACCATGTCGTCGGCACCATTGTCCGTTCGCCTTAGCCCATCGATTCTTTGAGGCGGCATTTGCGAGCTCCGCACAAATTGAGATTGAGGTTGGAGTTGCACTGTTTTTGGCTCATCGTCAAACATGCTGCTGACGTGTATCCTCGTGTTCAAGCCGACACCGCGCATCAAGTCATCATCGCCTTCACTGTACGGTTTGGAATCCAGTTTCCGAAGCAGCCGCTTCTCTTGCCGGGAAATGTCTTTGAGACCACTCTTGGCCATAACCTTGTGTCCAGCAGAGTTCTCTCCGGCCCCTGACACCGAAGTAGACTTTCGGTTCATGGGAACGGGGACATCATCCCCCCAAGTCGGCTCCCCGACATTGCTGCCTGTACCCCCGCGAGCCTTCGTACCCTCCTCGCAAGTGGTGGATGCGAGCTTTAGGGATCTTTTCCCCTTCGGTGTTGAGACATGCGATCCTATGGCTGCCGCCAATTCACCGCATGATTGTTCTGAACTATGAGAATTCGCAGAGTCAGAAGACACTCGCCGATGCCCATCTCGTTTCGCGCCGATGCATGCTTTCGAACGAGTGGGAGAACAAGATGAGTTACGCGAGGGAATGAATGGTCCGCGATTTGTTTTTGATTCGTATTCTGGAGAGGTGCGAGGAGCCGACGCTGGCGAGTGCGAATTCACCTGCTTTGGCTGCTGCCTGGGTGTCGCGCAACGCGGTGGACGCTGCGAGTTATTCGCGTTCTTCGGAGGAGGAGGAGGAGGAGGGGCCGCTTTCGACCGGTTACTGCCATTTGTTCTACCCAGCTTCAACCTCTCTATGCAGGCAGATTTGCCTGCACTTAGTTTCTTCAGCACGGGAGGGATTGGCGGAAGAGCGAGGTACTTCTCCGACGGACCGCAGATCAATGAAGGGTCGCTAAGGTTGAACGCGTCGTCCATTCGCATGGCCATTGCAATGACGGAGTCATCGTCGTCAAAATCGTTGCAGTATTCGTATTCCCTAGCTACATTATCCTGTCCCCCATCTTCATCTATCGATGACATGGCATAGTTGTTGCTCCCGCGATGCACTTCCACGCCAATGCTATTATCCTCTTCAACTGCACCGCCATTAGTGCCCGCCAGCGTGGCCGCGGCGTACGTGGATGGTTTTCTCGGTCTCTCCGATAGAGAGCCATCCGACGATAAGCAGCTGACGGTCTTACTTGATTCGCCGCTGCCGACGGCATCGATCGGCAACTGTGAGATCGATGCAAGATATTCGTTCATTTCCCTCATCAGGCGTTCTTGGGTGCTCGACAAGTCCTGGAAAAGATGTGGTCGAGATTCGTCAAATTCCGTGTTTTCTGGAATATGATCCATTGTTGATTTCTTTTGTGTGAATATTGATGTGTATCGGTGTCGGTGCCAACAGAGAAAATGCTCGTAGTCACCGATCAAGAATCGATGAGGAAAGCATCTCCACCGCTTACCATGCCGGTCCCCAAGGCCACCGCTTCTTGATGACAAAACATTGTCGACACCATTATATTTTTTTCTGATCGTGAATCGTTAAAAGTCTTTTTTCTTCCACCCGCGCCCTGCCTGTGCCTTCGGCTACTTATTTTATTTTTTAGCTGTCGTTACGTACTTATCTGTCACATCAGTGGTCTTCAGCTATTTTAGCAGTTGCTCACAGGGCCACATATTTTTTTATCCCGTGGTTCATCTTTTTTTTGTTATCCCCCTGGCTTTGCCCTATTATTATCAACTCTCACGTCATGGTTTCCATCGAACTCAACCAAGACCACGGCAAGTGCATCGCCGTCCTCGTGTTGCTATGGGTACAGCAGCAGCTCATCTTCGCGATTGCCGTGGCGGTTGCTCGAAAAAAAAGCGGCATCCAACCTCCCACCCTTTACCCGCGAGACTCCGAGATCAAGTCCCTTAACCTCTCCCCCGCCGACGTCGAATCGTACATGTGCGTCCAGAGGGTGCACCAGAACAACGTCGAATTTCTGTCTTGTTACTTCCCCGTGATGATGATGGCCATGATTGACTATCCGACACAGACGTATTACGCCAGCGTCGTGGTTTGGATCGGTAGGATGTTCGTCGCGTTGGGATATTACAATGGCGCGTCGAAACGGGCGGCGGGGGCGTTCTTCCACTTCGGTGAATGGTACGTCGTTTACTTAGCGGGGAAATTCGCTCACAAGCTCGCTACGGAAGAGGCATAGAGTAGAATAAACGAGGCTTTAGTTTGCACTATCATTCGAGACGCGAGGGAGGGAGGGAGGTAGGAATGGAAGGAAGCACGAGCTCCTGTGCGATAAGTCTGGTTTGGGCGGGGAAGAAGGTTGAGGGGGGGAGAAAACCTTCCCTGCGCGCAGGAAGGTTAAAAAAGTGGCGTAAAAAATGAGGCTCCCTGCGCGCATGGAGGGTTTTCTCCCCCCCCAAACTTTGGTCCCCCCCCCAAACCAAATGCCATGAGGGAAGAGAAGAGGATGAATCTAGCCGTCCAGCCGAAAAATGGGATAAACATATCGCTCTTCATAAAATGAAAAGTTGATTAGCAGTATTGACTCATTTAGTGGATGTAGATTGTCGATGCAGCGCCCGATATCATCGATTCAGAATAAGTAAATACCATCGTATATAAATTTACAAAATAGGATAAATGTGGTGAAAACATGGAAAACCTAAAAGTTGTATTTCGTTAAAATGTGCCATAATGCACGTTAGGTTCTGCTCTTGTTGGTACAATACAATACTCTTGATCCATTCTTTCTCATTGCATTCCCTCCTAGTGGAAATAATGACAACAGGACTGAAATCATCCTTCCAAAAGGAGAACCAGACAAAGTCGCTGAAGGAGTCACGCGACGATGCTGCCAAATCACTAAGGAATCAAAAGACGAAGGAGGCATCCATAAAAGGGGGCAAGCACAGGCCCAATCCAAGCAAGGGCAAGAAGAGCGGATTTCAAACCGAGCATCGCTGAGAGGAAGAGATGGCTAAAAAAGGACACCATACATTCAGATTATTGCCTCGCTCGTTCTCGTGTTTTAGATGAGCTTCTTCCTGTCTCGTCTGGTCGAATCAAAGGACAATGACTGATTTGGGGTCTCTCTCTCTAGGATAGTTCTTATTTTTTCACCTCCCGATAAACTTTGAGCAACTCTCCTCCATTCAACCCGTTTAGAATCCCAATACCGTCAGTACCTCCACCTCCGCAACTGGCTCGGAGACTCCTTGCGGCGAGGCGCCCCTGATGTCATGCAATGGAATCGTCCGTACTCGCGATCACAAGCCATTGTTCAGTGTCGTCCAGATTCCACTTGTCATAGCGGTTGCGAGACATGGCGTTGACCGGCAAGAATCCCCTACTGACGTTCATGTACACGCCCGTCCCTCCACCCCATTAAACAGGACGACGCTTAGTCTTCTTTTTCCAGTTCCAGGAAAGTGATGACACAAAGAGGGGGTGTTGTGAGGGAGGACATCGATGAATGTACTACACCATATATTAAATGCTCATTCGGATAAGTTTATTCATAGTTGAGTCCATCAGAAGTGTTCAGCTGACTGATACTCCAGCGGGGTGGTGGATTCTTTGACTTAACTCGGAGCAGCTGTATGTCTTCATAGCGCCATAATCCGATCGGGACTCGAGATGCCCTCCATTGACCCCTTCATGTTCATCAAGCGCTCAAAACCAACTATTGAGGATCGCATTAAGCCGCGCCCTTTCAATGTATGCCCACGAACGTCAGTGATGTGAACGACTGCATAGTCACCACGAGACAATCCCACCTTTGTCTTCAAATCATTAGGAGGACTTGCTAAGTCATCAAGCAGCAACGACTCTAGTCCTGTATATTTGCTAACAATTGCGTTCGATGATAGAAGATCTTCCTCAGTCCAACAAGCCTCGCTTGCGAATACCACACGCTTGTTCTGGTCCGTCCTCCCCGAAAACATTCTATTCTCGGCGGTGCTCCTCTTCGCATCTCCCTCGACGAGTACCAGGCGCAGCTTACCCATCTCCATCCGCTCGTTCCGAATTTGGACGTTTCGCCGGAAATTATCTATCACCTCATTCAATCGACGAGCTTTCACGTCGGGGGGGACATCGTCGATCATCGTGCGGTGGGCGTGCGTCCTCTCCCTCATGCTGTACGCAAACATGAACGCCTGATCGAACTGAACCGCGTCCATAAGCGACAGCGTCTCTTCGTGCTCGCCCTCCGTCTCGCCGCAAAATCCCGCGATGAAATCGCTCGAGATGGCGACGTCAGGGATCAGATCCCTAACGTCCTCGATCAATTCCATGTACGCCTCCCTCGAGTATCCCCTCCTCATCCTGTCGAGTACCGCCGACGAGCCGGATTGCGCCGGCATGTGCAGATGCTTGCATATGTTCGGACGCTCGGCCATCAGGTCGAGGAGGGGGGGGGGATAATCCTTCGGGTGGGGCGAGGTGAAGCGCACGCGCAGCTCGGGGGAGAGGTCGGACACCGCCTCCAGGAGGTCGGCGAAACGATGGCCCTCCCCGTGACGGAGGCGGAACACGTTCGAGAAGCCGTCGTTGGACGTACGGTATGTGCCGCCTCCGCCGCCGTCGTCGCCGTCCGCACCCCTCGTCCTGCCCCGCCCCCCCCCCACGTCGTGGTAGGAATTGACGTTCTGACCGAGGAGTATCACCTCCCGTATGCCCTCCTCCTCCAGCAGCCTCCTCGTCTCGCCCACCACGCTCTCCAATTCGCGACTCCTCTCCCTTCCCCTCGTGAACGGCACTACGCAGTACGAGCACATGTTGTTGCACCCGCGCATGACCGACACGAACGCCGAGACGTCGTCTGGATCTGACCGTATCGGCGCGATCGAGGCGTATGTCTCGTCGAGGGAAAGGCGGACGTTGACTGCGCGCTCCGTCGGGAGGGATGAGGAAGACGAGGAGGAAGACGAGGAGGAGGAGGAGGACGCCGCCAGCATCGAGATCAGGCGGGGAAGGTCGCGATACGCGTCCGGACCGACCACGACGTCGGCCGTGCCGTCCCTGAACATGTCCTCCTTGAGGCGCTCGGCCATGCACCCCAGGACGCCGATGATGCGCCTGCGGTGTTTTTTTTTCCGTCGCGGTCCGTGCCGGCCGGTCGTCGCGGATGTCGACGCCGTCGCCTCCGCGTCGTCCTCGCGGTCGTCGCCCGACGACGACGGGGAGGTGGGGTCGGAGTAGGAGAGCGGAAAGTTGCGATCGTGGGATCTCAATTCGCGCAGGCGATGCCAAACCTTCTGCTCGGCGTTCTCGCGAATGGCGCATGTGTTCGTTAGGAGGACGTCCGCGTCGATCTCGTCGTGTGTCTCGACGAACCTCAACGACGAGGTCGGCGACGGCGCGGCGACGACGGGGTCGGCGAGATGATGGTTCACGAGTATCGACCGCACGATGTCGGTGCCGTTGACGTTCATCTGACAGCCGTAGGTCTTGAGGTGGAATTTCATCGTCGTCGCGGCGCGTCGTGGGGGGGCGTCGATCATCGCGCGTGGTCTTCGTCGGCCGAGGCGGTCCATCGCGTTAAACGACGGATCATCATCGGGACCGAGGAGGACATTTTTACGACCGGACATGGCGTCCGCGATGGTCGGATCCGGTCGTTCGTCTTCGTCTTCGTCGTCGTAGTATTCGTCTCCCAATTCCGCCGCCACCGGCGCGGTGGAGGAGATCATCGCGGCATCATATTCGTCGTCGCGCGGATCATTCAGATCGTCATCCGAGGGAGAGGAGGAGGAGGTGGTGGCGCCGGCGATGAAATGGGAAAGGGTGAGCCCGTCGTCCTCGATGATCGTTCGTCGTCCCGAGCTACTGCCACCACGCGACATCGACGACGACGACGACGACGACGACTGGCGCACGACGACGAAAACGCCCGATCGATCGCAGTCGAGGACGACGGCATCATAGGCGTCGTCGTTGTTCGCGCGGCGATATCGAGAGGAGATGACGCCACTACGACGAACGCCACCGCCCCCGATGATGATATCGGGAGTTCGATGACGTCGACGGTGCCCGAGATGCGGGCGCAGTAGGGCACCGATCGAAGAAGATCGGCTTCGGATCATGGCTGATGGGGTCGTGCCCTTGCCACACACTCCACACTCCGCCGCCGGGTCCTCTCGCGCCCTTCCCTTTTTTTGGAGCTACGGCAATTTGAGGGCGAGGGACGGACGGCGCGTGAATGATTTTTTTGTGTTTGTTTTTCTCTGTGTGGAAAGCAAAAGGGCGCGTGATAATAATATCGTTGTCTGTTGCCGCCGCCGTTTTGAGGGAGGTGAGAGGTCAAGTTTCGATCTCCTTCTCTAATTCCTGCTGCAAACGATTGCGCGGACGAATGTCATCGGTTGGTCGCTCGTGAATCAGGAAGCAAAATTGGACCTTATTGAGCGCCAAGCTTATTATTTGTCGAAATAAAATACCGTCGTCGCACCCCCCCCCCCTCCCCCCCCTTCTCGGAAGCCTCATTTGTCCGATGACTAATCAAAATAATAATAGGAGGAGAACCAAAAAGGGAAAATTCTTCATCCCGAGGACAAGTATAGAATTCAGAACATGTCTTCAACGGTTGATCCTCCACCTTTTCAACGTGGCGTTCCAACTAGCCGACAAGACGATGTACCTGCTCGGCCCAGTTCTCATCGCTGTCGCGTCTGCTATAATAATCGGATTGACATATTTATACTTCGCGATAATCCTGCCGATGTTGGCCGGTACGAACTGGGTGGTTACAAACTCCGACTTGAGTGCCTATTGGAAGGAACGGGGCTATGTTGTTTTGGCCGATGATGAAAATATGGGACGCTCGGATGATGGCACGTCGCAAATATCGCCGATCTCGTCCACCCTCATTGCGCTCTCCACGCCCGCGGGAATATTCCACACGCTCCTCGTATCATTTTTCATCGTGAACATACTCTACAACTATTACAAATGCGTCGTGACAACGAACTCCGGACCGAGCTATGATGTCGTCGTGAGGCAGATGGCGGACGCCACCGGCTTTCATTATCCAGAGACGGAGGATGAATTGTTACGATTCAAGAGGGATTTCGAACGAAAGATATACGAAAGTATGCAGCGGCAGCGGAACGAGATGATGTCCTCTTCTCGCGGCGATGTGAGCAACGATGTCGGCGCCAGTCAGGGCACAGGCGATGAAGAGGCACAGGAATCCCAATCCTCGCCATTAATGGGGACGTCCACGGCAAACACGATAACACCCGCGGCACCCGCGGATAAAATCCCACAGGGTCAACCGCCAAAACTCTGGCAGCTGCTCTCTCCAACCGAATGGGGATATTGTCGATACTCGTCGCAACCAAAGCCACCCCGATCGCACTACGACCACGTTACGAAAGCTTTGGTATTGAACATGGATCACTATTGCCCATGGATGTTCAACTGTGTAGGGTATTTCAATTATCGGCGAGTCATTTTTTGCTTTGTTGGTGTATGTTGCGTCTGGTTTTGTGTTTCACATTCTCATTGTCGCTTTATCTCCTGCTCGACAGATATTTTTTCAATTTTTTATGGTTTGTATCTGCGGCGCTGTGGTATGGAACGGCCCTGTGTTTCCCGGCATTCATGAAACTTGGTGGCAAAGAGTACAGAGATCAAGTAAAAAAGGCAATCTTACTTGATAAGGCAGGTGGAGGCTTTCATGTGAGGCATATTCAATCGAATCCGTTCATTCCTACGCCCGCAGAGCGTGCACCTGTGACACTGGGCTTCATGTTGTGCATATGCCTCGCTGCGGCAGTAACGTGTTTGTGTGGTTTTCATTTGTATTTAGTGCTCAGTGCACAGTCAACAATCGAATTTCACGCCAATTTTTCCAAGAGGAGAAAGGCTGGGTGGAAGAATCCGTACTCTGCTGGAAGGTGGAAGAAAAATTGGGAGATGATATATGGTACTCGTTACTGGTCACGCCACAGTGCTGGTGGCAGTCGCGAAAGTGAAGATGAAGAACAATATAGCTATCATGGCTGTTGGGGTATTCTGATGGCGATGTTGCCAAGTAAAAGAGAGCCTGAGTTTCTACCCTTCCCTATCAATGGGAGGTTGATTAGAAGAAACAAAAATGCCAATGAGAACGTAGTGACGGATATTGAGATGGCTTCATCAGAAGTAATCGCGAATGGAAAGTCGGCGACTAGTCACTCCGACGGGACAGATTTTATGATGGACCTGAAATGCACCAATGGGCCACTCGTGGAGAGGACTAGGGCAAGTACAACCTCGGACGGGGTACAGGCAAGTTGGGACTAGCGATAGATGTAATAAAAGGGGGGAGTGTTACACCATCCAGAGGCTGAGGAGGAAGAGACGTTTCAAACACGCCGTGAAGATAAGGCCACACGCGTTCACTTTTAAGCTATCTACTTCAATCCCTGACACCTTTTGGAATTCTTGGATGCATGAAATGAATTGATCAACATTCTTGGTTCACTCTCTTGTTATGTAGTTCTAAGATGAGTCCTTACATATTGGAATAACTACTTTACGCAAACCCAATCGCATTCAACGCCTTCTTCTGCTCGCTGGCACCTAATCGATTCCAGAATATCATGAAATTCATCACTCCAGATATAATGGCAGCGAAAACCGATGGTATGAGCATGGCAGCAGCCCCACCATCGAGAGTAAAAGTTGTACATACCATCCATACTAAAGCTACAACATAACTCAGTATGACCACAATGCCTAGCCCGACCCGCATCTCTCCTAAACAGACACGACGCCATTCGTCACCCAAAGCCAATTGCACTAAGTACTGCTTCATTAGCTGTGGAATTACGACCTTATCATTCTCTGGCGGGCACCATCGATACTGCAAGGGATCTGTGGAAAAGGCTTTTGCCAGCGCGAGTATTTGTAGCCAGCTAAAGGACAATAGACATTGGTTCCCATATTTCGTCGTATGCAAACAACATTGGCCGCACTCTCGAATTACTCACCGTAACGGCAACCAGGTCACTGGAAACAAAAGTGGATCAGGATCAAATGCGCGCTCTCCAGCAACTCTGTTTCTGATGTTCCTGTTGGATTGACGAAAAGTGTTCAAAGAAAAGTGTTTCCACTCCTCCATTTCTCTGATCCACTGTATTGGATGATGAATTATACGTCTCAGAAAGAGTTTGGGGCTTTCAGGATGCTGAGCAGTTGCTTGCAGTCGCAAAGGACCACCCCAAACTGAAAGAGCGACACCTACTACGTGTCCTATCCCTACTACCGTCCCGATCCAGAAGAAACCGCACAACCATGCCATACCTTTCCCTCGCCGGTGACATGGCAATCCGACTTTCCACCCTGGTCCTATGGCGATTTTTCTTCCTGCTCTCGCTCCTACCAATGCTATATCTATGCCCGTTGCCCCGAATACAATAGGTGCGACGTCGCTGCTGAAAACCCAAAACATCCATAGCCTCACCGCCCAACTCAAGCCCAACAGTATCCCTATTTGACTCACAAGCCTTGCACATGCCCGTGTAACTGCAGGAAATTCGTAATACCTCAAGTAGGCTCGTTCCAGCTTTGTGTACGTTGTTCGAAAAGTCCTCCCTCTGAAATAATCAACAATCGCTATCCATGTGTAATTCAGCGCACGACGCGAAAGGATGAGGTGAGGGAGTAGTGCCGCAGTTTGATACAATAGGATAATTGAAGTTTCGACTGGTATACGAAGGCTCTCTAGAAGATTTTGGTCGTCACTGCTGGCACATTCGTGCTCATTCTGAGATGGCGATGAGTTTTCATGAATATCTAAGTTGTGCGTCGCCATTAAAGAAGGTGGAGATAAGTCCAAAGAAATTGATAATGCCGGGCCTCGATTTGGCACTCTCTTCCACTCATTATCTGGTCCGATCCTGCTTCGAATCTTTGTTCTAATGCTGCCGCCTTTATCTACACCATTTACCGCATGTGTATCGAATTCAATGGCAAGCTTCGGTCTTGGTAATAAATGTTGCACTTGGTGATATGGCGAGTTTGGACGGTCGTCAATGATTTCCCGTGCGCTGTCTATCTCTCGCTTATTCGTCATTGTGCTAGCATTGATTATCTCACATGGAACGTTCGTCGATTTTGTTCTGGAGCAAGCATCGAAACTTACCGTAGAACGATTATAAATCTTTGCATCTCCGATCAAATCTTCGTTGAAGTCGTCATTGTTGTAAAAATTCTCGGCAGTGGAAGATCCTAGGCTACCTCCTCGACATTGAACCATTGCAAGCTTAATATGTATCGGAAGATTGAACCCGTTCCATATCTCTTCCCTACGTCTCCTTCCATCTCCATCAACGTGAAGTATTTGCGCATAAGGTGGTATTCTCCATGACGAAAAGTCGCGGAGATTACGATTGAGAATCAAAGGATATCGATGATGAGCAAAATATGTTTCGCTCCCATGAGCTAAATCCGTCATTACTTGAATTTAGCACCGTCGTGCTTTGCCAACAATCAGCGCTCTCTGCGCGTGAGGGAGAAAACGGGGAGGACGACGACGAAGGACGGGGGGGGGTGGACCACCCAACGCAGACGAGCCGACTGACTCTGGCTGCTGCTGTGTGTGGAGTGTGTGGGGTTTTCAGCGGGAGAGAGTATTTATCGTATCGTATCGTATCGTATCGTACTTCTTCCCCCGAAGAGCTAAAACAATGGGATGCCCCCTTGCTATACTGCCACGTGGAGACAGTTGTGAGCTCTCGCTGAATGCTCGTTCCCTTTGACTTCTCTGCTGGTGTCTGCCCCTGGCGCCATTGGCAGTGCATCGCTTTTGCCATTTCCATTTTTGTTCTTCTTTGATTCAAAAGTGTTTCCGTAATATTCACATCTCAGAGCCTAATATCAAGACCTGTGTTATGTACTACTTACTATATGATAGCAGAAGCTGGACCGATGCAAAATATGGCTAAGCGTAACCCAACGAGCCCATTATCAAATCGTATACCCAAAACGTCACCCCATTACTCACTGCTGCACGCAAGAGTAGAAGGCCTAATCCACTGAAGAACGCACCTATGCCTTCAGTCTTGTACATTACAACAGCAACATCGATAGCACCGACAGGTTTTCCACTTGCAGATTCTCCACCCTTCGTGTTTTGCATGCGTGTCTTGACTACATCGATCGGATAGACTGGTATCCAGCACGCCATTCCACTGATAGCCCCGCAAACCATTGAAGCCATGATTCCTAGTGCGTCCTTCATGGCGGTTTGCATCAAAAGTCCGTAGACAACGAAATATATTGCATTACTGGGCACCTCTCGCGCCAATGTTATGCCAAAGCCACGCGTCAGAAGACCACGCCACCCTTCACTTCGAAGAATAGCGTTGAAACAATCCAGCTCGTTGGCATACAGGGATCCATTTTCTTGAGCTTGCATCATAACTTTGATTCGATCTTTTGCATTTCAAGAGAGAAAAGGTGTTGTTCTTGCCGTGTAAAGGTAGTGTTTGAATCAATTAAGAGCACATTCAATGAGCCCTTCCATTAGATGAAACTATGGTTCGAACTTACCCACAGGAACAACAACAAACGTCTGTACGAAACCCGACAAACATGCCGCAAGAAGCAACGTTACGAATGGAGTTACAGCCCTACCATCAACTCCTCCGCCCAAGAAATTGAATGCATCCAGCACACCAATCACCAGCTTATTGGTACTGAAGGAGACAGCACTGATCAACGCGCTCCCAATCATAGCGGATGTCACTCCGCCAAAGAATCCAGGAATGCCTTCCCGTTGAAATGTATTACTCGCTCGCTCAAATACAGTTTCACCCGCTGTTCCTTTGGTGCAGACTTTCACTTGCGCCTTCGTTTTGAGCACATCGATCGGGTACGCGACACACACGCCAATGGCACTGCCGACTCCACCAGCCAAGATGGAGGCAGCGGTGCTCCCAATGACGACCGAGAGTGACGTCGAGACAACTCCATCTTCTCCCATTTCAAGGGATTGTTTGCGCAGAGCGTCGTCGAAATGTATGGCGAAAAGTCGAAGCTGTATTTTTTAAACTCTACGATAATCAGAGCCTGGGCAGCTAAGACGATTATACTCACATGGTAATTAATACTATGGCTACGCGTAACCCAAAGAGCCCATTATCAAATCGTATACCCAAAACGTCACCCCATTACTCACTGCTGCACGCAAGAGTAGAAGGCCTNGGACAATAGACATTGGTTCCCATATTTCGTCGTACGCAAACAACATTGGCCGGTCGCATCCTCAATCGTATACGAATGACGACGAACGACGGATGACGGCGAATCGCCGACCCGCCCCGTCGCCGTCGTCGTCGTTCTCGTTCATCGTCGACTTCGGTCGGTCAGTCGTCCTATTTCGTCATATTGTCGAAGAAACTGAACCTTTAGAGCGAATCCATGGACGGTGGGGGGGGGGGGGGGGGGGGGGGGGGGGATCCCGGTCCCTCCGTACGAAGGATCAGATCCGCCAAGAAGCGTCGTCGGAGTTAACGTAGATCCAAACATGGTCGTTTTTCCTCCCGTCGCGTCCTCGATCGTATACGAATGACGACGACTATGACGGACGACGGCGAATTGCCGACCCGCCCCGTCGTCATGTTCTCTTCGGCCGGTCGGTCGTCCTTCTCCTCCTCGATTTCCGGTTGGACGAAACGAACGGCGGGGAGGAACAACGGGGCGTAAATCGCCTCGATCCTGCCGCCTCCGATTCGTCGTCTACGCGCGCGCGCGCTCGCCCGCCGCTCCCCCGCGTCGTCCGTCGTCCCAGTTCCGCTGGCCCCCGGCAGACCCCCCCCCCCCCCACCCACCTATAATATAAAACGGCCCGGGGGGGGAGGTCGTCCGTCGTCCGTCGTAGTCATGGTCAGAGGCGGGTGTCCTCCCGTCCAGTCCGAACCGCGCGGGCAGTGTCGGCACCATGCCGACGCGCACGTCCCGTTCCCCCTTCCCCCGTTCCCCGCGTCCCCTTTCAAGACGCGAAGGACGACGCCCCCCCCCCCCATCCTTTCGTCCACCCCCTCGCGTTCGTTCGATGTTCATCTCAACGAAACGGCGACGACGGGGCGAGCGCGCGTGGTGTGTGGATGGGATGACGACGACGACGATGATGAATATCATCGCGTGGGTAGCGACCGAAACCGAGAAGGTTCGGTGGGGACCGCTGATACCAACTGATACCAACTGATACCAAGTGATACCAACTGATACCAACTGATACCAACTGATACCAACTGATA
>JALLAZ010000140.1:0-23290 GCA_036939755.1 Stephanodiscus triporus
CTCTGAGTTTGTTACCTGTTGGGATTCCAAGTTTCTATCGGAAGAAGATAATCACAGTACACCACTCGGGGATTGGCGGCGTTACTTCATCTGTTTGGAGATTCGTCTTCTACTCACGATGGAATGACGTGTTGCCTACCCCCTCTATAATGACGGGGCAAGGCCTGCCTCGGAGCCTTCAGTCGGCATTGTCTGATGTTGTTGGGGCTTCCGGTAGGGTCTGTGTTTTTGAATATCGTGAAGGAGTACAACCCCCCGAGGCTATTGGGATTGTTAAATCCTCCGGAACTCGGAATTCATCACCTCTGTTCACCGGGGACGGGATCGGGCCCGACTTGCATGGTCTCCCCTTCAAGGAAGTCCATTTTTGGGTAAGGGCCGTTTGTGTCTACTCCAAGACTCCAGTCATTAGACGAGTCAAAACCGAGGAACTTTTTGCCATATGGGATTACGAAGGGAAGCTGGAATCACGACCTTGGAGTCACAGTCAACAGCTTGGGATTCTTCGCGGGCGTCTTTCATGCCCACCAGCCAAGATGCTTCGACGATTTACTCAGTATATGTCCAATGCCTGCCTTACCCGATTCACCACTGGGACCCACTCTACGGAGTTGGATTTCTTTGCTCCGACGGCGGGCCTCACGCGAGACGTCCCCTTTTCGCCTATGGAGGTCAATGCCGCTACACGCATTGGCGCGTCTCAGGCTGATGATGCCGAAGTGGATCTATCTGCCTGGGCGCTTCCACAGGAGACGATCGAACAGGCAAACGCGAGAAATCTTTTGCGTCGTTTTGCCGTTCGATGGTGGGCTCGGAACATTGCTAAGGAAGCGTTGGCTTGGTGGCGTACCAATGGGAAGGATCCCAAGGACTTAGCTGCGATTCAGAACTGTATCCACCGGGCTCGAGCCTGCTCCTATTGGCAGTGGATTCGAGGTAGCCGCCTGTTCTTTTGGCGGCTCCCGAGGGAATTCCAGCAAGAGATGCGTGATGGGATACCCTTTTATCACCTCGGGCCTCCTCCACGGGGACATGCGCATAACACACCATCCCCTTCGAGAGAGGCCGAGATCGAGTGCCGTAAAAAGGTGCTACAATTACGACTTCGAGGTTTCATAGAAAAGGGGTATACTGATCTCATCACGCAAAGATTCCCTGTAGTCAAGGTTATGGTGGATGGGGAGGTGCTCGATATTCGAGTAGTTTGGAATTCTAAATCCAATGGGCACAATGCTACACTTTGGGCTCCTGGGTTTATGTTGGATGACATTGGGGACGTAAAAGAGATGGTGATCAAATGGCTAGCAGTCCCAGTGGCCGATTATTTGAACGCAGGATCACCCTCTCAGGATTACTCCCTTTCGGCAAGCACTTTTATAAAAACTAAGCAAGGTGATATCGATGTTGGAGCAATGTTCAACAACTTTCAAAGTCACCCATCTGAGAGACACTCCCTTGGGGTCCGCGTTATTCACACTCAACCGGAGGGCATATATGAACGGCATGAATTTTGGCGGTTCTCTGTCCTCCATTTCGGAGGGCGTCCCTCCCCATATCTTGCGTGTCAAGGGCAGCGTCGAATTCTGGAGTTCTGCAAAGGTGATCGCCACGACCCACGCAATCACTGGCAATGGGAAACTGTGCGTCTTAATTTGCCTGGGAGTCCGGGTTATGACCCATCCATTCCCAGGGTTCTTCTCTTATGGAAAGATGGTGAATTGGCCACAAGAGAGGCCAATTACGTCGATGACATTCATCCTGCCATTAGGGAAAGGGATCACGAATCTAAGGCTAGACAGGCTTGTGCTCAATTGAAGTCAAGAATGAATTCAGTTGGGAACCAGGCAGATGATCGGAAGTATAGACTCCCGACTACTACGCCTGGTGCCTGGAACGGTGTTATTCTTCACACTGACACCCCCTTCCCGATGATGTCCACCACTACCAAGAAGTGGTTAAGATTTAAGAATGGATTATCTTGGATACTTGCTGAGAGTAAGGACACAGGCACGGTACCTACGGCCGAACTCAGGAGGATCGCTGGACTCGGGGTAAACATCATGCAGGTCTATGAAGATGCCAAATGTTATCTGAAAGGGTTCTTCAATGCCATCGAGGCATTTCGATCTGACAGAGACCCCGAAGGGTGGCGCATTCAGAACTCAGTTGAGGCGGCTGAATTTTTAGAGTTTGCTCATGATAAGGGAGAGGGATCGACTTTGGATGCCCAGGGGGACTACCCACTAATTACCCCTGTGACTTCAGAGCTCCGTTTGCATGTTGAGGCCCTGCAGAATCTCTTTGCTGAGGATCAACCTTTGATGGTCCCCATTCGACCCACAGACAGGGGAAAACTCCGTTATTACTTTGGAGATGCCTCGCGCGAGGGATTCGGGGGAGCTACACAGTACCCTGATGGAGCTCTCTCCACGCGTGAGGGTCTATGGGACCTTCAATTTGCTGATGGAGGATCTAATCTTCGGGAAGCTCAAAATCAGGTAAATCATTTACTCCATGAGATTAGAGCAGGAATGCATGATGGGTGTGAAGTATGGGCCGCAACTGATAATTCCGTATGGTCTGCTGTGTGGAACAAGGGAATGTCTAAGGCCCGCCATTTGTTCTATCTCGTACTCACTCTCAAGCAAGAAGCTCGAGCTCATGAGGTGTACCTTCGATGCTTTCATGTATCTGGAGACAGAATGATTGCCTGTGGAGTGGATGGGTTATCAAGAGGAAACTATGATGCTGGCATTTCGCTTGGATTTGATATCCGCCAGTACTTGCCGTTGCACTTATCTGCATGGGACATTGCTGGCAAAACACTTACTGGTTGGTGTAAGAGTTGGATGGGAACGGATTACTCTCCTCCGTTGACCCCGGTTGGCTGGTTCGAAGATGGCCATCTTCCCGGCGTACACCTTTGGTCCCCCCCTCCGGGTGCGGCGTTAATTGCTTTGAAGGAGCTCGCTCGATCTCGCCATAAGCGGCCTTCAAAGGTTACCCACGTGGTAATGATTCCACGATTGTTATGGGAGGAAGAGTGGCGGTCTCGCTTCGAGAAGGAAGTTGATTTCTGGTTCATTTTGCATAATGGCGCTATTTGGCCTCACTTCGCATTCGAACCACTTTTGGTTGGAATTTCTTTCCCTATTCTCCCTTCATCCAGCCCTTTCCCTTGGCAGGTCAAACAGGAACGGACGCGAATGGTGGAATTGGGGCGCGCCTTGTCAGAAATGTCTAAAACGAGTCACCTTCGACTCCGGGATAATTTGCGCGAACTATGGAGCGCGCCGAGGTCATTTTCCGGCTTGTAAGGCAGCATGGTGCGCCTCTTGTTTCACTTCGCATCCACTCGATCGCTTCGAGGTCAAGATGCCCCGAGACTTCAATGGGGCATCACTGTCAGAAGTTGAAGACGAGATCCGTTTCAGTCAGGCCCGCCCAGGGGACCATCTTTGTATACCTTTTCAGTGCCCAAACTGTCAAAGCCAGAACATTCGAGGACGGAGTATTGATACTTCTCTCATTGACGATCTTGTATTCGAGTGCATGGTGGTGCGTGCTACACTGGATGCCTTTTGGTCAAGGGCGTCCAAGACGGTAGGCAACCATGTACGAGAGGTTAGAAACATGGTTCGATACGGGAGGATGTTTAGATATCCCCCAATGCCAGTTCTTGGTCCCTGGCCTCTCTACACGCATTTAGGAATGGATGCAGCCGTTATGGTCTTGATGCGTTCCTTGGAGAAGGGAAAGGGGGACGGGACAGTGAAGTATGGAACAGCCAGAAAAACGCGAGCCACACTCACGGTCCTGTGGGAATCCTCTCCCTCGGGAGGGAATGACATGACGCTGTCATCCGGATCGGTCAAGGGGCGGTTCGTCGCCACACGATGTCCGAGTGAAGGGAGATGGTATCAACACTTCGAGACGGGGATTTGTGCACGCATGGGAGACGTCGTATCGCAGGATCGGGCCTTTACGATTGAGGTCCTGCTTGCACTCATTCAAATGTATGAGGAGGAGTGGGAAACCTTTTACCTACGGATACCTCTCATTTCCCTCTCCGCGTGCATGTTTCTCTTGGTCACTTGCCTTGGAGGAATGCGAGGATTTGAGGCAGTCTGGACCGACCTCGCGGCCCTCAATTATGATGTCGCCCACTGTGAGAGTGCTGAGGATTATATGGCTGTTTCTTGGCCAATTGTTGGGCGATTCAAAGCACGGCATGGTATCCTTGACTGTTACATGATACCTATCGCGGGGGTCACGAATTCGGGTATTCAATTCTTTACCTGGACTCAACGGTTCCTCAGACGCCTTGCACAGGAAGGATATGAAGATGGATGGGCGTTTCGTAGATCGGATGGATCAAGGGCGAAAGCGTCAGATTACCAAGACAACATATTTCGGAAGTTAGAGATTATTCAAGCCACTACTACACTCATTGATCCTGGATGCAGTATATGGGATGAATACGGTGTTCAGCGGTCAGGACGACGATTCTTCACAACGCGATGCTCCAACATGAAGGTGGACAAACACGACATAGAGTTACAATGCCGATGGTCCACTGACCGAGCGAACGGAGTGAGGACCGTCCAACGATCAATGATTCATAATTATTCTGAGGTTAGGAATATGAAACAAGCTCTCATCCGTCCTTCAAAAGCTTGTTGAAGCGGCCCCCCCCTCTCTGCTTTTCAGTCCGAGCAAAGGGAGGCAAGCCGTTGGGAAACTGGGATGATTTGGGTAAGCGAGATGTGGTGGAGGTACCTTCCCTTTTCGAACAGAAGGTCCCCTTCTATCTTCTCGGGGAGGCATTGTTCGGAGCCATCTCCCTGGCGAATCCTTCTTGGGCCGATGTCCATCCGACTTAAGTTGGAATTACTGAATAATGTTTTCTCGAGGACGCAGGCTGCTTACAGAATTGATGCTGTTAGTGAAATGCCTGCACGGGAGGTGTATTTTGGGTACGGACCCCTACACACACATTTCTCTTACATACATACGCATAAATAATAAGTAGCTAAGACAAGATGCGAAAATTCACTGCAAACTCTAGCTCCCAAAGGAAACTACCATAGACCTTTCTCACCCATCGCCAAGAGAATCTACTACTCTAGGTAGTTAGATAGACTAACACTACTCGATAACTCACTTTTTAAGCCCAACCTATCGGAAATTCAGTCATCTAATATCCCTCAACTCCAAAGCATGTCACTCTGCCATCTGTCATTCATGTCGTCTGAAAAAAGACTTTTTTATCTTTTTCTTTTTATTGCCTTCCTCGTCCAAGTCGAAAGGTTCAGCTGCCCGGCTGGCACACGGCACCCGGAAACCACTCTCAAAGTCTCTAGAGAGTAAGAGGACACAACTAGGTACTTCTTGACACCCGTGGCAAAAATGAGTGTCAACTCTTGTTCGGTGTTCTCATAAATCTTCGAAAGTGTAATATCAACCACATCAAAAGGCTAGAACCAAGCTCAACAGAAAGCTCTAGAGGCCGAGCAAGTACAAAGAAGTAGTGGCGAGTGGTGACGATGCACCTTCTATTGACGACCATCGTAGGGCTGGCCCAGTTGGTAAGCGTCGTCGGTCAATGCTTCAAGAATGAGTCCATGAATGCACAGTGGGCACAAATCATCAATGTCGACAATACCAGCACGGAGTTCTCCATCGAAGGATCCTGCTGCCAGGAAAAGGTTTGCGGGTTGGCTTGTGCCGAGGAAACGCCGCCTCCGGCCAAAGTGAGTTATCTGTCAGCAATAAGTTCTGGATATCTAATTCAATATCATGCCTTGTTGTGCAATTAACTTTCGGCGCTCTTAACTTCTCCGAACAACCTCATCTTAGGGATTCGGTATCGCCGTCATGACTGCCATCGCATTGTTCGTTCTGAGCGGATTCGTCGCCTCCTATTGGCTCAAGGGCAGGCCCGAGGACTTCTTCGTCGCGGGCCGTTCTTTGCCGCTGTGGGTGAGTCATTCAATCAAAGTGTTGCACTGTACTCCTTGATGATGCCATGCATCCTGGAAAGAAATTCATAACTTATTTGTTTTACCGATTTGTTCACACAGGTTGTCGTTTGCACCCTCGCGAGCCAAGCCATCGATTCCAACGCGCTCTTAGGCGCAGGCACACTGTCTTACAAAGCTCATTACTGGGATGGTGTGGTCTTACCTCTCGGCCTTGGTCTGTCACTCATCAACAACTCAATCTTTTTAGCTCGCCATATCAATCATGACTACGCTCTCACCCTCCCCGACGTATTAGCCAAGAGATATGGAAAGGTCGTTGAGATCATGGTTTCTATTTTCTGCTGCATATCATTCCTATGCCTACTTGCTGGCAATTTGGTCGGTATGGGGGCCATCATTTCGTATGTCATATCCATATCTCAGGAGGGAGCCATTTGGGTAAGTCCCCTGTAAATTTACTTTTTCCTGTCACCACGCCATTACAAGAATAGGAGCTACACTCTCTGGCACATTAAAATCATCCTTCAACAACACCAACAACACAGCTTGCGGCTGCGAGTGTGTTCTTCTACACGGTAGCCGGCGGACTTTTTGCGGTTGCATACAGTGGTGAGTTATAACACACTGCTCTCGGTGTCAAATGCATCGTCAATGTTGGCAGCTAACAAACAACTTGCGATTCGTCATTTATTAAAGATGTACCGAAGGCAATTATTGGGTGGGTATTTAGTAATATGAGTCATGTTGTTATATTTTGTCCACATATTTCTGACAACCTTCACCATGATACTATTGCACCTGTCATTTCAGGTGGACTGGTTGTGCAGTTGTTGCCTTCTATATGGTGCGTAATAGCAGATGAGTCTCCTTGTAACCTTTTCATTGTTTCTACATCTTTCTTATCAAATACTGTTTCACAGATCGCGAACTATGGTGCGCCACCCCCTAGTATTGGTTTCCCGGATTACATCTATCCCGACGAGGAGGTGTGCCAAATGTACCAAGGTGTGCCTTGCACTCAAGATGCCACATTATGCTGCTATAATGCAGCGAAGTGGTGTCCAGATGGGGTTGACAGTGCAACCTGTGTGGTCGATAACGGAGGTGAGACATGATTGTATTCGTTCGGGCTACTCAGAGGTATTCAATCGAATTTTCCCTCAGGAACTAAAATCGCGCTGCTATTCAATCCACAGCCTATCCAATTGGAGACCAGCGCTCGTTTCCAAACCAAATGACTGACGCTCATTCAATGGCCCCGTTTCCCAACGCCATTGTTTTTAACTGGGCGACGCTCATCGTGCTAGCGTTTGGAAATTTGGGAGCACTCGACTTCCAAGCTCGCTGCATGGCGGCCAAATCGGCGAAGATCGCCACAATTGGCTGCTTCGTTGCGGGCTGTTTATGCATTATCCTCGGTGTCCCATTTGCTTACCTTGGTTCTATTGCCAGGCTGTATTATGGTCCCGATACCACAAGAGCATTATATGAAACTGATGTGAGTTTTTATGCTACATTTCGTCTCGTCTCAAATCAGTTAATCATTTTTTGACAACATTACTCTATATGTCTTTGCTCGCAGTCTTGCCACATCGCTCTAGGGCTGCCAACTTGTGCTCTTTGGATGCCCGACCCTGATGCAATCATCAAACTATTCACTCACGAGATACCCACATTCCTCGGTGGATGGGGCCTAATCACAATCGTGGCTGCGTCAATGTCGAGTGAGTATTTCATCCCTTGCACTCCTACGTGAATGATAGTATTCCTAACGCATCACTGCCGACTTTTTTCTCGCCGCAGCATGCGACGGAGCAATATTAGCGATGGGAACTGTAATGAGCCACAACGTATTGAGGAACGTAGGTGATTTCCTCCCTTGTGGCTCTCACCTTGTCACTGATTCAAATTTACTGTTTGCGGCCCGTGTCGCTTCACTCCCAATGACAGTTATTTCGGGCCTTATCGCATCATATTTCCGATCGACTCACGCTGCCGGAGCGACCGGATACCTTCTTATAGTTGCATTCGATGTGGTCCTCGCAACAATTGTTGTGCCTCTCTTCGGATGCTTTTATACGAAAAATCCCAGTCCACTTGCTGCATTGTGTGCAATTGTGACTGGATTAGTGACTCGCCTCACGCTTGAGTTTGCCCTTCCGAAGGATGGACTTCTCATTCTACCATTTCCAGGAGACGAGTTCCTTAACTATGGATCCGCTGCTTCAACTGCCTTCCCAACGTACTTCGATAAACCCCAAGAAGAAATTTGGGACCCCAGCACTGAGCAGTGCGAGCAGCCTCGCTACAATGATTGGACCGGAGTCGACTCTTTAATAGCGCCTGTTGCTGCAGCCATTGTTTTCGTATTTGTTCAATTTCTGGAGAGAAATGGTCCCATTCTTAAGTTTGACCCAAAAGGTGTAATGGGTGAGCTAACTTACAATAGGCACGTTTTGTTTCATGTCTTGAACGAAATTCACGTTCCACGGCACAGCTCCGTACCTGAAGGAAACCCAGATTAAGTCTGAAGTACACGATAGTCAGATGAAGCTTGAGGCGTCGCAGAGGAAGCTTGAATCGACACAGAGAAAGCTTGATCTTTCTATCGGCAACGTCACCTCAAAAGACCTCAGTATCTCTCAGATGAAGGTTGCTATGGCGCAGGAGAAGCTTACGAAGTCGCAGAGGAAGCTTGAGATCTACGTCAGCAGTCGAATGATTGACAGCAGTTCTCAAGATAAAGCTGGTGCCATCAATGAAGAAATTGTGGAAGGTGCTGATGACAAAGAATTCAAAGAATTCGGGGAGATGGTTGAGTAATTTTCATATCACTTGTTTTATTTTGATCAAGGGCAAATGTGCGAGCACCCCTGTTTGTTCTTAGAAAGCGTGCAGAAAAATTTGGCTACCACCGACAACAATTACACAAAGAGGGCATAGACAAAGACTTAACTGCTGTGTGTAACGAATTCAAATTGTACGATAGTCAATCACTTCTTAACGTAGTACGATCTTCCACCTGGATTATGAATGGAACTAGCTACCAATACGCACGGTTCCCTCGACCCACCATCACGATTGTCTATCACCTCGGCGCACCATTCGTACCAAACTCGTGACTCGTCGGATCTTCTCCATATGTTGCAGTTCACCGTGGCTCCGGGCGGGATCGAAAGCGGGTGCTTGAGTGGGAAGTACTTGACGTTCAGAAGAGAGCAGTTACAGGCCATGTTAGCAAGACAGTGCGTCCAGCTTGTAGCGAAGCCATGCTTCATCCCAACATTCAATATTTGCACAAGGAAAGTACTCACCAATGGAAACCAAGAAAACATGCCCACTGAAAACGAATGGGGAGCTATGCTAATAACAGACGATCTATTCTCGCCCTTCACTTTATTCTTCATCACCTTCTCAATTGTTTTTGATGTTGAGGGGGGTGATTCGTACAATACCGAATGAAAGGATCCTAAGAAACCATGAATTATGGTTGTATCGCTGCGAGCTGAGATTCCTGTTGGATCGGACAATAGGATCGAGGACACGTCAGCGTCCAATGGGCCGTAGCCGCATCCACTGGCAGCACCGATGGGATCATGCGGAAAAGATATGTACGCGTGACGATCGTTGTTGATGTTATCGGCAGCTTTTGCGCTACTAGAATCGCAGGCAGCGTCATTAATGCCGACGTTGTCTGATGCTGATGCCCTTTCTCTCGAAGGATGCGGATGGTAGAAGGTCCAACACGCCTGTTCCTTATGCGTTTGGCTCGCGGCATGAGTACGGACAACGTATGGTGTCTCCATCGCCCTTTGCATGCCCACATGCGGCGATGCGGGGCCTTCGTTGGCGTTGAGGGGAAGGCACGACTGGGTCTTTGCCTCATAGTGTAGGCGTGCGGAAGAAACGGGTGCGACGAAAGCAGTGTAGCTGGTGATTCGGGGCAACGAAGAAAAACAACGAAAGGGGTTTAACAAGACGCGAGTGAGACAATTGACTTCACTCCTCACGATAAGAAAGAAGCGACAACAGAAAGATATTGACAACAACCCCACCTACCTTTGTGGGATGCTAACGCAATTTTCCTTTAGGATGCCACACCTCTGCACCCCGTCCAAGCATTCGGGGCTGAGCTCGTTATCCCCGAAGCTCCCAAGCAACTCGCTGACCACGATGTCCGCCCTGCGCGTCTCATCTTGCGTCATGCGTCGAAGAAGGGGGTCCGAAGCGGCCTCCCGCATGTCGCACCCGATAACGGTGACGAAGGACGTGCCCGGGATGACGATGCTCTTTTCCCCCTCGGCGGCGTCGCTGCCCCCATCGACGCACGGGTCGTAATCCAGACCGCCGTTCCACGACCGATCGACATACTTCATCCCACGCAGGTAAAGGACGGCGCTCGGATTCTTCTCGATGGCAACGATACTGGCGTGTAGCGCCCTTCTCGGACGCCGACGTCGTCCATTCTTCTGCCGCCTGTCGGCCGTCAGCGAGGCGGAAACGCGCTTGACGGCCTTCACCGCCTCGCGCACGAGTGGCCCCCGTCCAGCGCCGACCACGAGGATCGTCACGCGATGCACGTTGATGACGATGTCCTCCGCGGCGCACACGTCGTTGTTGTCGTCGTTTTCGTTGTTGTTGTCGTCGTCGTCGCCTTCGGGGGCGTCGTGATCCTCCATATCCGACGCGGCGAGGACCATCGACGCCGAGGCGGCGGTCCTCGTCGATCCCAGGAAGGCGTATCTGCCCTCGCGCATCCCTTCCTCCAACGCCATGGCGATGGCGCGGCCATATTGTTCGTACTTCACCGGATCCTTCTCGAAGGTCTCGTACGTCTGGTACTCGAGGTGATCCCCCAGCGGCTGCAGCGGCGATTGGAGGTTGTCGAGGTAGGGCGTTTCGAGGATCGATTCATCGGAATCCAATTTCGAGGGAAGGTTCGGTCGCGAACGAAGGTGACGGAGGTACTGGAGGTGATGGATCGGCCTCGCGCGATCCCCCCCCCCCCCCAACGACGAGACGTCTCCCTCGACGAGCGTGCGCAGCGTCCTCCCCAGTCTGCCGTACACCAACGCGAAGATCGCCTGGTGCTGCCTCGAGAGCGTGGGATACCCCCCCCTGTTCCTAAGGAAGGCCGAGACGTCCCAGCTCATCGCCCTGACGTGACCCCCCCCGAGGAGGGCATGCAGGATACGCACGATCCCGGGCAGGTCGACGTCGTCGATCTTCCGATCGACGTGTATCACGCACCCCACGCTCGGATCGTGATCGCACCGCTCGAGCAGGAGGAGGTACGCCCTCACGTCCTCGACGGTCAGGGGCACGCGCAGCCACAGTCGGACGTTGGAGGAGGAGCACACCGACGACGAGGACAAATTCGCGACGATGCGGGCGTACTCCCTCGCCGAGGGGTTGTTCACGGATGGGACGGGGGGGACGCCGGCGAACATGTCGTTCTCGTCGTCGGAGTCGATTCGTTCCATCGCATCGTCGTAGCCTACGCCGCCGCCGGTCGTCGTCTTCGTCGTCGTCGTCGTCGCTTCGATCCCCCCCCCGCCGTCGTCGACCGTCGACCCGACGCGCTCCGTCAGGGGCACCGGCGGGAGTATCACCGCGGGAACGTTCATGTGCGCCGCCCACTCCATCATCCCCCTCAGGACGACGCCCGCCTCCCCCCTCCTCCTCGCCGAGGTCGCGTTCGCGCGGGTGCAGGTCAGGGCATCGACGAGGCCGGCGCCGTCGCGGCGGACCCCCCCCGTCGTCGTCGTCGTCTCGACGGCCCATCGGGGAGGGTCGACCACCGTCCCCACGACGGACGTGCTCCACCACCTTGCCTCGAGGCGGGTGACGTCGGTCCTCGTCGTCGGGGCGGACGACGACGACAACGACGACGCGACGACGTCCGGCAGGGCCGTGACGACGTAGTCGAAACCGTCCGTGCGCGCGCGTCGGAGCGAGGTCGACGCGTCGTGGAGGTGATCGTGGAACGAGACGCCGCACACGAAGGTCGGGTGCGGCGATGAGACGACGACGCCGTCGCCGCCCCCGTCGCCGCGGATCGGCTCGTCTTCCATGATGTCTGTTATCTTTAGTTTTGTGTGGGTGGTGCGGAGACGCAGCTCAAAGTTAACTCCCGCCATTTTGCTTTACCCTTTCCTGCCGCCACAACTTTTTTGTGATTTTTTTATTAAACTTCTATTTACGTAGGAACTTGTAAAAAGTGTGCTTTAGACCACCAATTGCGCACCAAAATTTCCCCGGCGGAAGTTCTACTTTTAGGCAACAACCCACAACCATGGGGATGGGCCCGCCCGCGCGGCCGATGAGAAAGAAAGATGAAATATCCCGTCCTCGTCCTCGCCCTCGCCGCCCCGATCATCTGCATCCTCCTCCTGTCGCTGTTCTTCGACTACGTGAATGTCTAACTATCTCCAAGGGCGGATGGCGGTAGCACCAATAGAACGATTCAGTGGGAGGAGGGGCGAGCGGCGCCGACTATGGGGGACGAAATAATAATAATGTCCAACGACACCAACGACTATAATCGTCGACGAGCGATTTTCATCCCCTTTCCCCACAATACCCTAGGCAGCGGCGTCGACATGGAATGCCGATGGGAAACCAAGGCCCTCCGCGAGGGCGACGCGGCGAAATACGACTCGACCCAGCGCGCGGCGTTCGCCGAGGGGGTTTGCGTGCCGCCTCGTCTGAACTCGTCCCTTCGCGTATTCTCCTCCGCCGAGGCGAGGGAATGCCTTAGATTTAGGAGGGTGATAATTTCGGGCGACAGCTACATGAAGCAGCTGTTCGTGGGCCTCGCGGACATACTGCTGTCGACGAAGCTCAGTCGCGACTATCAAATGGTCGGGAGTTCGAACAGGAGCAAGGTCGTGGCCTCGGCGAATCACTATCTGACAGAGCGCCGAAGGAGGGATAAGTCTTTTCCTTTCGTCGAATACTGCTGCGAGGAGGCATGCTACGGCTACATCACTCCATTTAGCAACAATTGTTCCGAATGTATAAATCAATTGACAACCAAGAAAAACAGTACCGTCGCCGTCGTTGGGGCTGGAGTGCACATTAAGGGCGCGGCTCTTGGAGAGATCAAAAAGTTTCTGAACTTGACGAAGAGGACCATATTTGTGCCGATGCCCGCCGGCTTAAATCGATCGCGCGAGGTCTACGAGGGATTGCTCCCGTACCTCGCTCCCAATCATCCCGAACACCCCTTCCTGGACGTATTCCAGCTGACGCGTAGCTGCACGATGCAAAACTGCTCCTACGACGGGTCGCATCGATCCCGCTACGTCAATCGTTGGAAGGCCCAGTTGCTGCTAAACACATTGTGCGAAATACTCGGGTGAAATAGTGAATGGTGACCACTCCTCCGGTGCAGCGTTATACTTCAGTTTAGGTATTATAAGGAGTCACGGCGACGACCCCTCCTGCCGCGAGCCCGACCACGGAGGTCAAACTCCAAAACGAACAGAAATCACAAAGCGGAACGCCTTCCTCAAGTGTAAATTGTAACTTCGTCACCAAGTAAACACTCAATTTGTACTTGATCTATTTTATTTTCACATATTCGGCGCATTCGTGAGAATCAAGTATGCTAGGTAATGACCCAGCTGCGTCGCAGTGCATCTGCCGAGTGGCCTTTTCACCAAATCATCGGCCGAGGCTTTGATGAGTGCATAGACAGATTCAGCTTGTCTCCTCTGATATTCATTTCTTGCAGATCCTGACTTTATGACAAGAGCATTCCCTCTGCGAATCTGAAACAACGAGGAGAGCATGTCTTTGAATATAGGTAAGTACTCTTTGCTTGCGCCCTTCTTTCCAAGGACAATTATATCGCGAAGACCATTTTCGATGAGATCGAGAGATTCCTTACGAGAATAACTCTCCATCTTATGAGATATATTGCGTGTATCGCCTGACGCAAGTTTCAGTTCTTCTGATGCAGAATTCGATGTTGATTTGATCATCAAATATGCTAGATAATGGCCAAGTTGAGTGGCACTACATTTTCCAAGTGGCCTCATCATTAGATCATCCACTGAAGCCTCTACCAGTGCATACACCGATTCATTTTGAGTTTGTTTACTCTTAGCCCCCGACTTAAAAACAAGTGCATTACCTCGGCGAATCTGAAAGCACGAAGCTAGCATCTCTTTGAATATTGAGCTGAATTTTTTGCTTGAGCCCTTCTTACCAAGGACAATGATATCCCTGAGTCCAGCTTCTATAATTTCGATATGTGTCTGTCCTAAAACATTCTTTTGGGCGCGTGGTCCGCCTGAGCTCGCGATTGGAGTAAATTTGACAGTAGAGAGACGACGCAAGTCAGATCTTTTGGCTACATAACCCATCGGTACTTGATATGCCTTCCGAAAGGAATGCGGTAAGTTTTGACCAGCCACATATTCTTTGATTCCAGGCGAACGATCCCACACGGTGCCTTCATTATCACTTGATGGGAGCCATGTGAGGCCGCTGCTTTTGCCAGTGCTGGTTGCGGTTCCATCCTTTATCCTATATGAGGGCTTGAGCTCGTACAGGAAACGACTCGGTTGTACCTGGCCTGTAACATGTTTCTTCCTCCCATCTTTTCCATACGTCAAAACCCTTTTCACGAACGAGTGCGTTATCACCACCCTTTGTCGAGCACGAGTCAAAGCTACATAGGCAAGGCGGCGTTCTTCGTGAACCCGATTCGACGATATTGCATCCGGATGAGGGAACTCTCCCTCTGTCCAGCCTGCCAAGTAAACATCATCGAATTCTTCGCCTTTGGACTTGTGCAGTGTCGAAAGAAACACTGGATTCATTTGAAGAGTTTTTGCCGTCCCTACTTGTTTTTGAGCCAACCAGCTTCGAGAATTCCCATCTTCCATTGGCCGAGCACCCATCTCTTTCTTTTTGTCGGTAATGAAAGGGATACCTGCATTATTCAGAGCCTCCTCAAGAAGATGCAGTTGATTAGACGATCGAACCATCACAGCAACATCAGTCAAATCCTGCAACTCTTTCTCTGTAGGGAATGAAACTTCATCATCAAAGTTTCTAAGTGCGGTTATCAACGCGCTTTTCCTTTCTCTCGACCTCAACCTTATGGTCGATGCGATGTATTTCGCCTCCTCACGACTGTCCCACACTCCATGTATGATTACGGTGCCTTCAATCTTTTGCACACCCTTCGAGAGTAGAAGCTGATTGCCCAAGCGAATATGATTGTCGGCAAAAATCCGACTGCTGTCATCATTGATCGAAGAAGGTGGAGAATACCGAACCGACGACGCCAGCTTTACAGCTGCCGCAGGACTGATCTTATACGTCTCTGGTGAGTGTGCATTCCCACTGTCCTCTCCTCTTCCGCCGAATCCCATCGGCAAAAGCATTCCTGCTGCTTCAACAATGTCATTCGGGAGGCGATAGCAGACTTCCAGTGGCGCAATTATCCCTTGTGGGAAATCGCGGAGGAAGCCATGCACTGTTAGTTCTGGTGCTCCTCCTCTCCAGCCGTATATTGACTGGTTTGCATCTCCCGCGCAGAAAATGGTTGGCACAGAGTAGCCTTGGTGAAGTGTGTTACTGTTGCGGAGTGAGCTTGCCGCTTCGCTCGGTTCCAGCAAGACCGGCAAACGTCGACGTCGCCGTTGATCCCTTACCCTCTTCTTGTTATGCATGGTACCATCCGTACCAGTTGTTGTTGCAGCCTGATCATCCTCGTCAACGACACCACGTACCACCAAACGAAGCAAATTATGCTGAGAAACTGACATATCTTGATATTCGTCGACAATGATGTGTTTCAATTTAGACCGAAGGAGACGAAGTGAATCAGGACGCTCGATTAATAGACGACAGGCCATGCCTGCAAGGTCGGAAGGGTCGGCAGTACAAGCCACGGCATGTCGAGCTTGATATTCAGGATATATTTCCAAAGCCAACAAGGCCGAACTTTTTGGTATACCTAATCTAATTGCCAATTCCAAGCAACTTTTCCTGACGCAGAACTCCTCCAAATTTCTGCTATTACGCCCCGCTTCACCTTCCATAGATGATGCTTTCAAGGCTGCTTCAGGAAATGTCAAAGGAACGTTCGCTTCTTTCCATAGATCAATGCATCTCACAATATTCTGGAAGAGTATTGAACGCGAATTCCCAGTATCGTTCAAAGCTCGGAGATTTCGAGATCGCAACTTTCTAATTTTGGCATAATTTGGCAGCGAGTTGTCACCTCCCACCTTGTCTTCGCCATCGCCACGAATATCACTTCTTAACAGCGATCTTAACGACGCCGAAACGCGATTATACATTTCCCTGGCGGGTAGTACTCGTAATGGCGATCCACCATACTTTTCCAAAATAGAAAAAGAAAATGCATGCATCGTCCCGGCCCACAGTTTACGCGACGTTTCGCCCCTCATACGTATCTGTTGTGTTTTGTCTGGGTCAACAACAACATCTCTACTCTGTTGCGGACAAAACAAAAAATCGAGTGCACGCTGCTTTAGCCGTTCTGCGTCTCTATTGGTGAAGCTCAGGATGACCATTGATTCTGGTGTGCAATCATCGCTACAGACTACCCCACCATTCATCGCTGCATCTATGTTCCCACTTTTTCGCATTGCGATATGCCGTTGAAGGAGGTATGCTATTCGTAACGACAGCACGCGGGACTTTCCCGTGCCGGGACCCGACGGGAGGAGTATCGCGGGAGCATTGGATTTGATGGCCTGCAGTTGGGACGGATCGTTGTACGGGAGTTCGAGTTCGAGACGATTATCACGATGCAATGGGAATTTCGCGGTCGCATCTTCTTCCCTAGGCGATGCTGTTTCTCTTTTCCCCACGATGATACCGTCTTTACCCGACACAACCTCGCTTGACGATGATGTCTGATTGGCCCGATTGAAATTTTCCAATGACCGCAACCGTCGAATACGTCTGCCATTGGTGCTTTCGATGGCCCGATCGTGCACGATGGTGATATCAAAATTTTCCCGCGTAGGTGGGAAACGACGATCTTCGCTATCAAAGCCGACCGAAAGCCGATCACTTGAGTAACCCAATCGACGGTAGGCTGGTGGTGCGTTCCTTCGCACGCAAAAAGATGGCATTTGAAACGCGGTAGTCAAATCAGGTAGCATTATACCAGCACCCGCCCGCACTCCACTCACGGAAGGAGAAGAAAGGACCAAAACGGCCATTACCGCCACCGTCGCGCGGATCATCCTCGTTTCGACTGCCGTCCCGCCCCGGGTGGACGTGTGGCGCCACCGCCCGGCCTCGAGGCGGGCGACGTACGCGACGACGTCCGGCGGGGCCGCGTCGACGTACTCGAACCCGTCCGCGCGCGCGCGCGTCGGGGCGAGGTCGACGCGTCGTGGAGGCGATCGGGGGAACGAGACGACGCACGCGAAGGTCGGGGTGCGGCGACGAGACGACGACGCCGTCGCCGCCCCCGTCGTCGCGGATCGGCTCTTCTTCCATGATGTTCTTCCGAGCCCCCCAGTTTCCAAGAAACTTTCCACTTCTACCACCATGGAAAGGGAATGAGATTGTTATTTTATTATTTATCCTCCCCCCATTTTATTATTTGGGCGGAGGAGTGACGAGAAGGACAGACGTTATTCGCATCCACAGAAATAATGTGAGAAGTTTCATCAGAAACTTCTCACATAGTTGCCAGAAAATAAATAACAGTGTATCGTAACGTATGGATGGTATGGTACTACTACGTAACAACAACAAACAACAACTGTACAACAACGAAAAATGCACACAACCATATATCTACCTTCAAGGACACCACTCTCCAGCGACCATAATCTCACCCCACCTCCCCACCTCCCCACCATCACCACCATCACCACCCGCCCATGGCCCCCGAACGTCGGCTCATCCCCCCGGACCACGACGCGCGATGCACGTCCAACGTCGTGGGCGTGATCCCGCCCAAGGTCCGCGATTTCCTCGCCGCCGTCGCCTCCGCGAGCGGCGCACGCGACGATCGCGACGGAGACGAAATCCCCGCACGACGACGACGTCCGCCGCCGCCGCCGCCGACGCGACGAGGGCGAGTCGACGACCATTCCAGCGGGGCCTCCTTCCTCCTTGGTCGCGACGACGATAACGACAACGACGAGGTGGTGGTTGTGTGGGAGCACTCCGCCCAGACGCCGAACGAGGAGCTGATCGCGCCGACGTCGGGGGTGTACGCGAGGTTGGTACATCCGGAACAACATCGACCCGACGACGACCTTGCTGGCCGACGCGACCTCCTGGTGGCGTGCCTCGGACCCGATCCCGATGACGATGACGATGATGACGACGACCTCGCGGCCGTGCGCGGCGGCGGCGGGGGCGGGGGCGATCGTCGTCTTCGAAGTCGTCGCGCTCGCGGCGGCGGCGGCGGCGGTCACTCGCACTCCTCCTCCTCCCCCCGTCGGGCGTACGTCGCGAGTCCCTCCACGGGGGTCCTGTGCTTATGGATCCTGGACGACGACCACGACTACGACTACGATAACGACGACGACAACGACCATCGCGCGAGGACGAGGGGGGGGGCCGCGAAAGCGACGGGGGGGGGCGGCGGCGGCGACTGCGCCCGTACTACGACGAAAGAGTGCGACGCGTCCGTGCGACTCAGGCTCCGCGACGGCGAATGCCTGACCGCGCTCGTACCGATCGATGTTGCGAATAACGACGACGACGTCGTGCCGGGACGACGACGACGACGCGGACGACGATTACGATCGTCCGACCCCTGGCTCCTAGCATCGACCAACCGCGGTCGCGTTTGGAAGGTCCGGACGACGTACCGCCCGATGACGCTCCACGCGAGGCTCGTCGGGGTCGGCGCGATCGGCGGCGGCGGGGACGCCACCGCATTCGTCGTCCCGGCAACAACCACGAAGGCCGTCGGGGTCGTGAGGGGCCTGTACAATTACCTAACCACGCCGTCCAAGACGAGGGACGGGGGGGGAGGGGGAGACGACGGGAACGCGACATCGAGGACGGGCGGGCCCGACGACGAATACGACGCGGACGACGCGGACGACGACGACATTGTGGCGCTTGTACCGTTCCCGCGGACGACGACGACAATGACGACGAATGTCGTCGCATCGTCGTCGTCGTCGTCGTCAAGGGGGGACGAGGGAGGGAGGAAGAGTCCCGGTAGGGGCCCGGCGGGGACCGCGCCACCGCGCAAGCAGCAGCGACTGCATCCGTCATCGTCGCGCGTCGACGTACCGCCGAAAAATTCTCTCGCGCGATTCGTCTCGGTGACGTCGTCGATGGCGCTGACGGAGTGGATCGTGTCCACGTCGGACGACGACGAGGTCGACGGCGTCGCACGGCGCGAGGGACGCGCCTCGCGCACCACGCGCCCGTTCCCGCGCCGGCGCGACGGCACCCTGGACCTGTCGGCCCTCCTCCCACCCCCGCCGAGATTGGAAGACGACGACGACGACGCCTCCGCCGCCGCCGCCGCGACGGGGGGGGGGGAGGGGATGGAAGCTGACCCCCTCGTGGGATATCGCCGACTGGACGTACTCGCTCCCCCCGTCATCGCGGGGGACGGCGCGTCGATGCTCTTCGTGATACGCGTCGCCAGGGACGACGACGACGACGACGACGACGACGTCGACGGGTCCGCCACGCGCGCGTACGTCGTTAGGATCGGCCTGGTTCCGGGCGGGGCGCCGTACTACGTCGTGGACGCGGCGTGGCTCGATCGGCATTCCGGACCGTCCCTCTCGAACTCGGACGGGCTGGCGTGCGTCGGACTGGCGGTCGCCGAGGAGGAGGAGGACGAGGGGGGGACGGTAGGTCCCGGGGACGACGACGACGACGACGACGGCGCGATCGTCGTAGGCGGCTCGGTGGCGTACGTCGGATTTGGACCCCGGGGCGATCGCGGCGGCGCGGGAGGAGGGGAGGGGGGAGGGAGGCAGTTTCCGGTGACCGTGTCGGCGATACACTTCCCCCGGGTAGGCGTCGCGACGACGAGAGAGCGACGGCGGCAACCGCGAGTCAAGGACTTGGACCTCCATTCGAGCATCGTGCCCGCAGTCGTACGCGACTCAATGAGCTACGATCCCCTCACGGGAGGGTGCGTCTTCTTGGCCACGACAGGACTGCTGTGCGGGGCCCATGTACGCTTTCCGATCGTCGCTCGACGGCGGCCTGCATCGTCGTCGTCGGCATACGGGCCGCCGAACGATCTTCTTCGACCCATGTCGTCACTCCTCCTCCTCGCCCAGGACGAGGCTGTACTGACGATCAAATCCCACCTCCAGTCGTCGTTCCGCCAGTACCTCATCAAGCTGAAGGAGGGCGGCGGCTGCGGCGGTAATTCCGCGCGCGCCGTCGTGGCCCCGTCCGTCGGGACCTGTCCCTCCCGCGTCCTTTCGGCCGCGGTGGTGCTTGCGTCGAACGATTACGCGTGCGCACCCGGCGGCGCGGCGTTCTCGTCCGGGATCGCCAAGATCGGCGGCGGCAGTCCGGTGACTGCCCTTCGCGACAAGCTCCGGCTGCACAGGGACTTCGTCACCTTCCTTGTCCACGCAGGAGCCTACCGCAGGGTGTCGACCGCGGGGAGGGTCCGTCTGAGGGATCATGGGGAGTTGATGACGGCGACAAGGGCCATGTTGATCGAGTGCCAGGGTCATTTCTCCAAAGCGGAAGCCGCCATTGGAAGAGGAGGAGGAGGAGGTCGAGGAGAAGGAGACACTGTCAGACGAAGCGAGCTGGCGCGAGCGCGACAGATGGTAATGTCTGCCCTGGAGGGGGCATCCGATGATGTCACGGCCCTCCCCCACCGATGGGCCGGGTTGCAACAACTCGCGTACTCCAGCGGCAACTCGCCGCTATTTGGGAACGGCATTTTCCTTCTATTGACCTCTGCATCCATTTGCGAGGGCATCGGGCAAGCTCTCCGCTATCGCCAAAATGAATCTGGTCCCCTGTATGATATTCCGAGTTACGACTCTTCGTCGTCGACATCGACGAACAATTTGCCGTGGACTTCGTCAACTTCAATTTTGGATGTGCTCTTTGCGCAATTGCGGTCTATTCAACAGTGGGGCGAATCCATCCTTTCCACCAGCGTGGACTATGAAACGGAAAAGGCAAACTTGCGACGGTACGTGGAGGATCTGTCCGCGTCCGCTCTTTCCGGGCATCGTGACGCTCTATCGCGTGAAGAGCCCGACAAAGACGTTGCATTGAAATCGTCGTATGAGGAAGTCAAGTCTTTGGCCGTGACTCTCTTGCGAAAATTCGCGAACGATCAGGGGGATGACCTAGTGGCATTGCAAACAAGTCTGGAACATTCTCACTTTGAGGGAATCGTTCAGATTTGTCATGACCATCGACAGAGCTGGAGATTTCAAGGACCTTTTGCCGACCACAAAGCGGATGAACGATACGATCTTCAGCGGATGATCATCAATTCGTCGTCGGATTCGTCCTACGCGCACTTACACCAAACGCGTGACCATAGAACGGGTTTGTCCTTTTGCAGCTATGTATTGCGCTGGTATGCGGATCGAGGGATCTTTCCCGAAGGTGAGCGAATTGCTTCGTTTTTGCAAATTTAGTTGACACACAATCTTTATTGTTTCTAACGTATATTTATTATAAATCGGGCATGTGGCAGTTTTTGAACTGGGCAAGCATTGCCACCACGATTTGACAAGATACGTTCGTAACGACGAGAGGCTGTCAAACTTGGCGTGGATACAGCACCTACGTGTTGGTGGACACGAACAAGCGACCGTTGGCTTGCTGGGCCTTACATCTCCGGTACTCTTTGGCAAAGAATCAGTGATGAGTCTATGGGAAAAAGATCAAATGTTGAGCCTTGCCAAGTTGTCTAACAAACTCGCCGGTGCCAAGTCTGCAAGCCGTACAACGGCACATGACCAAAGGACAAAGACGATCGAAAACAGCCTAACCCTCGTATCTGCTCAACGGATCCTCCAAGAGGATGCTGAGTTTGGGGATGAAATCGCCCTGAATGAGAACGAAATTCTAAGGCTCGCCGTGGAAAAGATACAATCATCCCAAGATATAGATGAGATCAAGAGGTTTGCCATCTGTGGACTGTCAGTTGCTTCGGCAAAGTCACCTGACCAGTTTGAGGCTATGGCCAGCGATGCTTCCTCCATTTGGCACGCCGTGATTCAGGCGGACATTGACAAATGGCAAAATGTCGCGAATGTGAATAACATGGCGGTGGGGGGGATAGATGAGGAAGAACTGATACATATTGTAGAGGGAACTGCATTTGTAGGCGTCCTGTACGATTTCATTACTACTTCGGGAGGGGAAATGCAGAGTGTGGGATTTGGTTGTGAGCATGTAAGAAATCAAGTCATGCACGCATTAGGATCCGATGAATTGGCGAAGGTACTAATGCTTTCGGCTGATGTTGTAGCAGCTGCAAAATGATCAGTCGGGTGTGATGATTTAGCTGTCTCCTTATAATACCTAAAGTGAAGTAAACCTCACCGGAGGAGTAGTCGTCTCCACTATTTCACCCGAGATTTCACACAATGTCTTCAGCAGCAACTGAGCTCTCCAACGATTGGCGTAGCGGGATCGATGCGACCCGTACCAGTTTTGCATCGTGCAGCTACATGTCAGCTGGAATACGTCCAGGAATGGGTGTTCGGGTTGATTGGGAGCGAGGTACGGAGAAGTGTGATATGCGCTGGTGCTTGTACCGCAAAGAACTCTATCCTTGAGCCCCTTCTTCTATGATTCAACACGTGGGAAACAGTCTGCTAGATAAGAATAAGGAAATTTATCTAGTCTTTTTCATTCCCCCTGAATAGAATTCACTTCTTCCACTCCGCTCCCGGCCACGGCAAATTGAAACTGAACTGAATCTCAGCTGAATCGTACATATATCATATCTTCTCTCCTAACCCTAACCATCAACTCCCGACACACTCGCACAACTCTTCTGCTCTATCTTCTCTCAACATCATGTCGAACGCAACAAAGACTGTCAAGTTCAATGTCGGAGGGAGGCACTTCGAGCTATCGCGTGCTCTCATCGACGGCCATTCCGAGACAGTGCTCGGAAAACTTTTTTCCGACAACTGGAACGATGACCAGGACAAGGCCGTGTTCATTGATAGAGACGGTGACATCTTCGCTCACGTTCTGAACTACCTTGCTATGGAAGGTGAGCTGATTTCCTTTTCATTGAAAGTAAACACCCAGTGTAGGGTCAGTATGGCCGAGTGGTTAGATGGACACTTGATTTTTTCGAGGTCCTGGGA
>JALLAZ010000141.1:0-21883 GCA_036939755.1 Stephanodiscus triporus
GAAGCGAAGCATAAACTCTCGCGGCTGCAGCACACATGGGGGTAGTGAAAGACTCAGGAATAAAATGTTCAAAAGCCGTAGTCTGATCAGTATACGTGCCAACAATAGCGTGGTATACCGGTGAATACATTGGGGGAATATGACCCAACAGAAAATCCGCATGTCTGTGGAACAATGCCCAATTTAATGCCTTCGTGAAATGGTCTGACATGTTGATCGATGTGTCAATCCGTTCGAGATGCATAAGGTCACGGTCCACCCATTCACATAGTGAGAAGTATTTGATGTCCATATGCCGAGTCCGTGGTGTTGGCTTTTGCGCGTTACCCATAGCCGTACATGCGTCATTATCTTCATACATAATTGTAGCGGCCTCCTGTGGTATATCCAAATCCCATAGGACACTACAAACAAACAATATCATCTTACCCGTGTCGTAAGCGGCCATGAATTCAGCCTCTGTTGAAGATCCCGCAACTGTAGGTTGAAATTTTGATTTGTACGCAATAGTGCCACCTGCCAAACATATTACTGTGCCACCAAAAGAGTGTCTGGTCTTAACACACGTAGCCCAATCAGAATCTGCAAATGCATGTAAGGTGGAAGCATCATGTTGAGGACGATCATCAAGGAGGAGGTCCTGTTTATTGCTATTGATCTTTGGGAGTGGTCCCTCTATTAATTCCATACGAGGGGCCGTGCGCCAAAAGTAGATACCATCATCGCGAGTGCTATATAAGTACTTCAGCGCATGTTTAACACCATGATAGTGGTGTTCATCTGGTGCGGCATTCGCTTGAGAGAGTTTCACACTGGCAAAAGCAACGTCGGGACGAGTTGTTGTCATCGCCCAAATAAGTTCGCCAACACCACATCGGTAGGATAGTTGCATTTTCTTAGCTAATTTGGCTTGCACTTTCGGATCAGGGTCCCCAACAGCAGCGTTAAATTTCTTGAACCAAGTGGGGTCAGTTGGTAATGGTGTTGGACGATCCTCCGTGCTCGTGAAGTTTTGCATCCATGATATGATATACTTTTCACAAATTTTATCAATGAAGGATTTCGACGAGATCTTAATGTAGTCTCGAGTTTGTATAACGTCAATCCCATTATACATATCTAAATATCCCTGCCGTTTCATTGGGATAGTCAATTCATCATCAATCATGTCAAGAAGGATATTAGCGGTGCGTTCATCAGGAGCTGCAATGGCAAAATCATCAACTTGTCTCTTGAAGATAACTCGTTTGCCATCAATCACACCGGAGTACAAACATGGCTCGTGGACTGTCGGCGTGAGGCCCAGGTCTTGTAGGATAGCATCCGTATGTTTTTCTCATAGCCGCGGGGATTCTGGATGCCCTTGCATTGCCGATAATATAGGCATGACAAAACCTGGTTGTAACGGGGGTTGTTTCTTGTGATGCACCCACCAGTCGTGAAAAGCGCGGTCCGGATAGATGTAGAAACCCTGCTTCGGAGGTGGGGCTTCAGCAAATGCATTTGAAACATCAGCACCATATATGAGGAGGTTCTCAGCTGCAGCCACGGCATAAAACAGACGAGAACTTAATTGGTCCACACAATTAGCGTATGTTTTGTCAAGAATACGAGCTTGGCCCGACCGGGGTGATCCATCACATGCAAAGCGAGCCTTTTTCCGGCCATCCAAAGCTTTAATAGCATAAGTCCAGACTGTGTGAAAGACCGCTGCATCTTCCTCCACGAGCTGGGGAATACCGAACATACCCTGGTCATAATATTGATTAAGTTGTAGATATTCCGATTCACGCCATTCATTTCAGTCTGGTTGTTTAAGTAGTTTCCCTCTCGTCAACTTCATTACCCGATTAACAACATTGAGGACTCCACCAGAATTAACGATCTGGTGTGTCGGGCGGCTATCCCGGAGATACTCAGCAACAGTGGTAAATTCCCAACGGTTGTTTAACTGATCATGAATATGCTGTGAGAACGGTGCAGAAGACACAATCGGAAGACCTGTGTTGGATAGGTTCGGTCTAATCTCTGGATGAGAAAAGAGAAGGGTGACAGACTTGGTATTAGCATCAACTAATGTTTGGAGAGCATTGGTAGCGTCCGTAATCGACGATATAGTTGTGTCACCAATCTTAATAAGCCATGCGCCGCGGATCCGGATACGCCAGTCTGGAATCTTCGCCGCCGTAGTGCCAGGAGAGAAGAGGCGAGATGGATTCTACCATTCGATTCATATATGGATAACCCAGCCGTCGAATGTTTGGAAAGATTTACATGTTGTAATAACAGCTCCTCTTCAAATGCCTCAAAGTATGGGTACGGGGACACATATATCATTTCCACGTCCCGGCGAGACAAATCCAAATTGTCTAAGATCTCACGAGCGCGTGGTACTCTCTGGCGTTGGACCGGAGGATTTGGAGCGTGAGCAAAGGCCGCTCTAGCTCGCATCGGACGAGGCAGCGGCAACATGTGATCCGGCGCATGTTGTTAAGGTAACGGGAGCAACGTGCACCGGTCAGGGACATCCCACTTTGTATGCTTGGGAATGCCTGGGACCATCGGGGGCCACGGGACCGCAACAGCTTCTATTGTACCCGGGAGACGGAAATCAGATTCTTGTTCATTTTCAGCAAGAACACCCGAAGCCGTATAGGTTGCGCCGTCCTCAGTGACCCCTAAATCATACAGGAGTTGTGCCGCGGGAGGGCGAGAGTCCTGGAGATACCACGCCTCATCAAATTGCGCATGGTGGCTTCTCTTCACCACCCCACTGTCGAGATCGAGATATATAATGTTCTGATCGGTAGCCGTGTAACCCAGAAAAATACCTTTAAAATCATGACAATCCAATTTGGCACGATGGTTACCCATCCGTTTAACACACACGCGGGACCCGAACAATTTGAGATGGCCAAGTTCAGATTTCACACCGAAGAGACCCTCGAAAGGAGTTTTACGTGTGGAGGCATGAACCAACCTATTGTGGAGATAGACAGAATGCAGTAGCGCCGAAGACCAGTACCGTGCTGGCAGCCCTGAGCCGTATAATAACGTACATGCGCGCACCGCGAGTTTGTGATTATAAACCTCCACTGATCCATTTTGTGAAGGGCTGTCGGCTCCCGTAGGCTCGAGCACATACTTGTGAGAGCGTAGCACTAAATCCAAAAGTGCAAAGGAATGCGCCAGTTCAACTCCTTGGTCCGTGCGGATGGATCCACCTTGAGCATGGCCAAATCTTGTTAGAAATGTGTCTATTAAATCCAATGGGGGGTCTTTTGTGTTTGTGAGAAAAGCCCACACATACCGAGATGCCTCATCAATGATCAAGAGACAAGACGAGAACCCGTCGTATGATAGAATAACCCTGTCATCCTTTTTGCTAGGCTTGTTAAAATTTGACATCAAGGCTCTCATAAATCCAAAGTCCATATAAAATCTGCGTTTACTTTCAACTGTACGTTCCGCTGAACGCAGTGCCGCCTGCTTTTGGACACGGGCCTCCTCTTTCCAATCGATAAAACGAAACGGTTGATAATGGAACCCCAGTGGAATACCCGTGACATTACCTGGAAGGAGATCTAACTGCTGTTCCCCCGGAGAACCCAATCGAAGCATCCATACCTCTGACTCTGTCATGTTGTCCCTTGTGACAGGTGTAAACCGTTTTGGACGCCGTGTTACTGGAGTCTCAGCCACCGGTGCCGCAAGGCGTCTAATCACTGGAAGAGACGGGTGTATCGGATCCACATCCACCGTGAAGACGTCCGTTGGACAATAATATAAGCCATCTTGTTTCTCTAATTTGAGCGTGATGGAATATAGGCCACTATCACTTGAAAATCGGATAGACCCTGGGGCATCGCCACGATGACCCTCCTGTGTCCAATGCACTAGCGTGTCGCTTGCCGCCACAATAGCCTCTGGAGAGATGATTGTTTCGGTCGCATTTTTACAGTAGTAACATGGTTGATAGTAGACCGATCCATCAGAGAGTGAGATTGGGATCAGACCCTTCTTTGTGCAACAATCATCTAACGAGATTGACCCGGAGGAAGTTGCAACTGATATTGGGAGAGGAGGTATAACTTCGACATCGACTAAAAGGTCCAAGATCCCTGTAATACAAATATTGGCCCCCCCATCCATCAGTGATGGGTTATCCATTGCATCCATTGGAACCGCTGATCGCATTACCTTCACGTACGAGGCTTCGTCTCCTCGGAGACCACATACACGGGGGAGACCAACCAACCGGGTGATGCTGCTCATGTGATGACATGCCGACACATCCTCCTCCACACAAGACGCCTGCCGTGAAAATGGAACATCGAATGGGAACTCAAAAGATGTCACCGGTGACGATGGTCGAACCAACACACTAGGGTCCATGATCGATCCTTGCGGGAAATACGGTTTCGGCAGAGGCCGTGCCTTGTCCATCGGAATACAATATTCAATTAAACCACGTGAGGGTGGGGTGTCTTGCAACAGGGGCCGAGTTTGTGGAACCACCAGCCTCGATGCAGCCACCCGAGTCACGTCATCATTCCGCATGGGTGCGTGACCAGCTGCCCGACCCCCAGACTCCCAGTAGCATTGTGTAAATGCGGCATGATTCTCTTTTGGGATGCAGTCTAACATGCCTTGCAGCTCCGCATCCGAAGGTGGTGGTTCAAGGGGCGGACGAGGGATCGGAACCGATATGTTGTCTGTAATATCCTCATCATCAGAACACAAAACGGAGGGGGCGCGGGATGGAGAAGAATAACATAGAACATCCGGCGAGGAATCCCCTGAAGTGAGGGACGAAGGCACGGGAACCAACGCATTGTTTGAGTCGCCGTCACACCTACGTCCAGGCAGGGCCGCGAGAGTACAAACCCTCGTGGCCGGGCTAGGACTATGATCCCCCCCAACGCATCAAAGGGGATCACGGCCTAGTCAAGCCGACTGTGGGCCATCGGCGAGACTCTCCACGTCATCGCCCTCCGGCCAACAGTCCCAACACATCTGGTCGTCCAGTTCATCCACCGTCAAATCTCGGAGGTCTAGGTACGCCTTCATGACCCTACGAGGTTTCTTTGTGGGGTTTCCTACTGTCGAACTCCACCGTTCGATCCACCCCACTTCAATCTTATCCTTGGCATCATCTGAGAGCTCACGTTTATATTTTTCAATGAACAGAGCTATGGCCAATACATCACAATTCGCAGCCACGTGCCCCTTATGACGGCTAGCGTCACAGATGGTGTCAGGGTGGTATTCCCCATCATTCCGGTCGGGGCGGGCATATTGCCCACGAGGAGCAGGAGCACGACCACCACGACCGCCTTGTACATATGGGTGCCCACCACCTTGCACAGAACGGTCATTCCCGCGCCCATCACGACGGTCACGTGGTGTGCCACGGTCGTCCACAAGTCGAGCCACCCGTGGAGAATCTTGAATCGCAATACGCAAATCGCCAGAGCCCGCAATACCACCCAGCGTACGATGCACCCTGGGGAGTACGGCCTGTGCGCGAGTACAAGCATTCGCATTGAGTTGCGTAGCCAAATCCATGATGCATAAGTTAACTGGGAGATAGCCATCATCCAAACCCGAGGTGTAGTTGGAGACGCACGTATATAACGTCGTAATGGCATCTGCATATGCGGGCTCATTGATCGCATTTAAGAAGGAGATACTGTGAGTCCTATCATCCTGAACGATGCCTCTCTTTGCTTGTAGGCGAAAGTAGAGGAGAAACGAAAGGGCAAACTCAAATATATCATCGTCAACCCACACCGGAATTTTGACCTGGATCGTTGGATCGAAACCAGGCACCGACAGAGCCAGAATGCGCCACAATAAGTCATACCCATTCCCTGATTCCATGCGCACCATATTAACGATCGACGATACTTGCGTATCCGAACGGGGCAAAAGACGAGGTAAAAGCTCCATTAGCACCCGTGCGATCACAGCATATTTGGGAATTCCTAGCCCAGGTGGGCATAATGCCTCAAAGCCCATCTTTATGCTAATACAATCAAACGGGACAACTGGGAGGAGGTAGATGATTGCCGTTTTATGAAAGTTGTCACAAAACTCCACCATAGACGCGACCACCAGCAACGTTAATCAAGGGAACAAACCCAGTCCTTTCTCCAGAATTCGCTCCAGCTGCGGGCCTTTGTAGTACCCCCGAGGGTGGTCCCAGTTGTCACACGTCATCTCATGCAGGTGTATGATGTCATTGTAGCTCATTATGACGTCTTTTGAGTTTATCTCTGTGTACCCACATCAATGGACAATTGACATCGTCAGCGGGTAATACCCGTGGGTCCCGCCATGATATCTCACATTCCCCAATCGTGCTATGTCTAATGGGCTGATCTTCTCAGCCAACGCCTGTCGTCGACGATCAGCATTTCGCGGGGAGATTATTTCACCACCCAAGGATGCATCTTCATCATCCTCAAATACCCGGACGCGTTCGTGACCATCGGAGATGTTGTGAACTGCATCGTGGCGCTCGTCAACCTGCGTGCGAGACACCGCAAACGTGTGTGCGGAGTAGGGATTCTTCAGCATCGTAGCATCGTAGCGTTCCGGAAGGGGGACCGTCCTGTATCCATTGAAGGCACCCCGCGCCCGCCACCGCCACCGCTTGTGACAGAAGGATTCGGCGGCATCGTATCAATCCGGAATGGGGAGCGCGCTCCACCATCACCACCAACATCCTGGCGCCTGATATCCCTGCTGTTAGGAGGCCTGGGACCACCGTCGATGGGAGGAAACGTGTTCATCCCGTCAGAATCATCAGAGCCATGATGGAGATTAGAAGGATCCACACGAGGAAAAAGGGGGTGAGCGGATTTCGTGCTGGTGTCCGTAGTGCAAGAACCGTCGCATTTCCCCTCCGCAACATGAGTCATCCGTGCTGTGGTCTCCACTGCAACCTTGGGGAACTGGGGGGAGGGTCGCATGCGTGTGTCGTCCATCATCAAACCAATTGCCGTCAGGTCGTTGCCAAAACGAATGTGGTCCTCCTGCATTTCCTTGAGGGTGGCAATGAGTACCGCGACCTTTTCTTCACTTTTCTTGGCCGCTGCCGTCATCAGGTCCAATTGCGTCTTCAGCGCAGCTGTGTCATCCTTAAGTTTAGCTGTGTCGTGTTGGACCGATTTAAACGTCTGAAGACGGTGAACATGAAGTTCTGCCGTCAAATCGTCTTGACGAGCCTCCCCGCGACGGAGCTCATCACGGAAGGACGCGAGGGCGCCGTCAGCCTTCTTCGCGTGTGCCACAAACAGGGACCGAATGGGAACTGGGACGTCAGCCGCGGCTGAGGGGGTAACATCCTCCCCTAAGCCTTCCAGAAATAATTCCCAATCAAAGTCAGCGGCGGGGAGAGCACCACCACCACACATATCTTCAACCTCTGTGGTGAAGGGAGCAAAATTCGCCGCCTTCTGGAGTGACTCCACTACGTCATCTCCCGGCATGGGAGCCGAGGCGACCATGACACCGATCGTGCGAGGAACGCCCCTCGTCATCGAGTCCACCGTATCGATGCTGTCTTGCAGAGAGACACCCTGTCGCTGTAACAGGGGCACGGCATCGGTCGGCGCGTCCTCCTTTTCTTCGTCGGCCGCAGACTCACGCATCTGTCCGGAAGAAGGCCGGTCCTTGTCGACAGACTCACGCGTCCCCCGACTAGGTGTCACCCAAGGTGTCGTCGCGTGGATATGTTCTGCAAGGCGCTCGTTGAGTGAGACAAAACGTGTGGTTCGCACCGTGGCTACACCAGCGGTAGGCAAGGGGGGCAAACCCATCGAATGACGGCTCTTCCGTGACCCCTCTCCAGGGAGGGGAGGCGGTGCCGGTGTAGTGGCATCCGCTATCACCGAGTCGGCGGGCGAGAGGAGGGAGGGAGAATCCGTAGATTGAGACATCATCAATCGACGAATAATACCGTAGTAGTAGATAAATAACACCAGTTGAATCCGAACAGCTCGGCGGCCGCTGATGGGGCGACCTATTCGTCAGAATATACTCGACGATTCCCCTTGGAATCGGCGCAAATTTCCGAGCCGTAGGCGAGGAAAAATTATTGGTACTCTTAACCTGTCAGAATCCTATCAGCATGGTGCGATAGGACTAGACTTGATAAGATATAACTAGCTTATCTATCTACGTACTATTGTAACACCCCCCCACAATCCATTATGTTGTCGTCATGATGGATTGTACTAACCATGCTGTATAATACAATTGTCAGCCAAGGATTATCCGCGTAATCTTCAGGGAGCGGAGCATGAACCCGTGCAGCTGCAGCACACAGAGGGGTGGTGAATGACTCAGGAACAAAAGTTTCATGAGCCGAAATATCATTGGTATACATTCCAACAATTTTGTGATATACCAGGGAATACATTGGTGGTACATGCCCAAGAAGAAAATCAGCATGTCGGTGAAATAGGGCCCGATTGAGAGCTTTCGTGAAGTGATCCGACATATTTATCAAAGTGTCAATCCTTTCCAAATGCATCAGGTCCCGGTCTACCCATTCACAGATCAAGAAATACTTTATATCCATATGTCTAGTCCGAGGAGTTGGTTTTGGGGCATTACCCATTGCTGTACAAGCGTCATTGTCCTCGTACAATACAGTGGTGGCCTCCTGAGGTATATCTAAATCCCACAAGACACTTCAGACAAACAATATCATTTTGCCCGTATTGTATGCCGCCATAAATTAGGCTTCCGTGGATGAACCGGCCACTGTCGGTTGGAATTTAGACTTGTAGGCAATAGAACTGCCAGCTAAACGTATCACTATACCACCAAATGATCGCCGTGTTTTAACGCATGTTCCCCAATCCAAGTCAGCAAATGCATGGATTGTGGAGGCATCATGTTGAGGCCGATCGTCCAAGAGCAAATCTTGCTTATTACTGTTGATCTTTGGAAGAGGGCCTATAGGAAGTTCTGGACGAGGTGCTGTTCTCCAAAAATAAATGCCATCGTCCCTCATGCTATAAAGGTATTTGAGGGCGTGTTTGACACCATGGTACAATGATGTTCATCTGGGGCGGCGTTGGCTTGGGACAACTTAACACTGGCAAATGTGACATCTGGTTGAGTGGTCATCATAGCCCAAATCAATTCCCCCACACCACAGCGGTAGGTGATTTGCATTTTCTCAACTAATTTTGCTTGTACCTTTGGGTCAGGATCTCCTACAGCAGCATTAAATTTCTTAAACCATGTAGGATCCGTTGACAATGGTGTGGGGCGATCCTCAGTGCTGGTGAAATTGTGCATCCAAGAAACCAAATATTTGTCGCAAATCTTGTCAATGAATGATTTGGAGGAAATTTTAATATACCAGACTTAACCATAAGTCCAGACACAATGCCCCCATTTCGTCAAAAATGGGGTTACAACCACAAGTCCAAGTGCAAAATGGACCGTTTGGGCGTTGTTGGTTCACCCCTAGCGGGGTTTTTGATGGGATTGAGCCAAAGCCCCCCCTACAACGATTCCCGATTCTTTTGTAGGGGTTCGTTTAGCGTTAACTCCGGACATTTGAATTCCTACGTAGGCCTCGGTATGTTTTTTTTGGCTCCCGCCAAGAAAAACTCGAGTTAAACACATAATCACCATGGCGGCCGCCAAATGGTGTTGATATGATGATCTACTACGATGATAATGTCATATGATGGTAAAATACTATTTAATAACATTACATGAACAATGGGGAAAAGCCTCGCTGACTAAAAACCCCATTAGACCCTCGTACGGCTCCGTCGTCGGCTTGAGGTCGTGCAGGGATTTCTCATCGTCAACGACGACGTCTGATGCCGTTGCCACCGAAGTCGATGTCGAAGACGACGTTGATGAGAATCCCTCCCCCGTCCCCCAATTATCCAGCGACATCATTGTCCTGTAATCCTCCACGATGGTACGAGATCGAGACAACGATGGCGATGCAAAGAAATCCTCCAAGGCAGATGACAACAACGACATTGCCTTCGTCGTCACAGGCCCGTCCATTTCATTGGTACCTTCTCGCCCTACCTCCTCCATTTCTCCCTCCCAACTTTCCCCCACTGGCGCCGCCGTTGCCTCCCTCCCTCCTCCTCCTCCTCCTCCTCCTCCTCCTCCTCCCCTTGAAGACGACGACGACGACGACGACCACGGCGACAACAAGGACAACGATGATTCAAACGAATACAGCGGATACGACGTTTCGGACATCATCGGCACGACCTACCCCCCCTAACCTGATGCAACGTCGGCGGACGCTCAAGGAGCATGTTTGCGATGTCCTCGACGAGCGATTCGTTGACCTCAACAACGTCGCACTCGTCGTCGTTCAGGCACGACAACGATGACAGTCGCACTTGTCATCCTTCAGGCATGACTACAATGACAGCTCGTCGTTGACGGATTCGTCAATGTATCCTCCTCCCCCATCAATCTCATCAATTTCGTCGATTTCAACGGTTTCCGGACGCACCCCCGACAGCATAATATTCACAATGTTCCCCATGAGCGATTCGTCCACCTCGAACACGTCGCACTTGTTGTCGTTCAGGCACAATAACAATGACAGCTCATCGTCCAAGTCGTTGACGGATCCTTTTACCATGGCGTCATTGTCATCGTCCTCCTCGTCATCGCCCCATCGACGAACGCGCAATCGATCGCCCAGGAAGCGCGCCACGCCCGCCATCATCCCCGCGTCGCGGTCTTGTCTTCCCTGATATGAAGATTTTAGTACCGCGAGGTATGGTAAGGTATGGTAATCAACTAAAGTGGTAATTTTACCGCTTTAGCACGCTTTACCGTAACTCTGGTCCAGATTGGACGTACCGGGTAAAATTCCAGTAATTACCTGGTAATTACCAGGTAAAAAACAACTAAGCACGCTTCGCGAGCGTTTTTGAGCTTTGGTACAAAAACAAAAGAGGCGTCTGGTCCATGTTCCAGATGTAACACGGATCGAGATGAGTGCCAATGAGAAGCGGACGAGTTTCATCCATGAACTCCGTCGCCTTGTCGACGACCTCCTGCAGAGCACGTTTAGCCTCATTCATCCGCTGGCGGTAAACATATTTATGCTTGCACATAAAACGCTGTACTGCCTTGTAATGGGTGTTGAACGTCTTGGGGCCATATGTTGACCGGAGCAAGGCCGATGCCTTAAACGCGACAAGGGTGCAACGAAGGCTGATCCCCTGCTCTCGGTGAGCAAAACTCCACTGGAGCAGCTCCTCCTCAATAGAGTGGAGCTGCCCATTGGGCCCGTCTACGATGGCAAACTTACGCAATGTTTTGTTTCCATGGAGCCTCGTGATATCCTTCTTCCATCGGGACAGAAGACTCTTGTCAATACCGAGCTCCTCCGCCGCTGCGCTGAGGGAGAGGTTTCTATCCAGCTGGAGCTGGCCATACTCCTCAAGGAGCATGATCTTTTTGATCACGGCATACCCCCTGCGGACCTTGCCCATCACGCCCCCCTTCGGATGGACAAGGAGCAAATGAGGCATCACAAGAGGAGAAGGACGGATGCAGGATGTGGCCATCCCAAAAATACATCTACTCCCCAGCACGCCAAATAAAAATACACAGGAACAAGTATGGTGTGAGTCGTAGAGAGGCAGAAAAAATATTTTTTAATTCCTACGTAGTCTTAGTAATCTGACCCCGAAAACTAATTAAGAGAGTTTTAGACCTTCGCACTTGGGTGTTTAGGTGTTGCTTATGCCCCGGCTTATATGGTAGATACCATAGATACTCTTGTACGCAGAAGAGAGAAGAGACTGTCCTGTAACTACCTATCGGTAGGTACGTACAGGCACTCCCCAGGCACCCATAGGAAAAATCGCCTCCCTTTTTGAGAGGGCTAAAAAAACACTAGTTAAATTGAAGCAGTAGGGAACACTACAGGCCCCTGTGAGTTTTTTTATTCACTGTATATCTATCGACCCCCTATTCATCCCCACCCTCACCCCTCTCCTCTTGGAATGTTGGTACACAAGCCCAGACCCCGTCATTCAGAATAGCCATTGAATCGTTCATTCTTCCAAGTAAAAGGGCAACATCCTTGCCGCCCAAGTCATGTTTCGTTGTCCCTCCCTCCTTCCTTACCTCTTTCACGTCGATTTCTATTATCCATAAGCACAATAACAACAAGCAGATAGCATGAATGGCCGACATGGATTTATCGCCCATCGCGCCCCTCTCTGCTGCTTTCATCATGTTAATATAATTAATTTTCTACGTTGTGATATAGCTAGACAAAAATAACAAATAAGAGAAATGAGATCATGATTCCATCTAGTGTTCATTTTACCAGTCGGCTGCTGTTGTAAACAGTACTTCGTGTGTGTCCGTCCCCCAATTTTCCGCCGCTGTGCCATGCATGAAGTGTGTCGGCTGATGTTCCGGAGCCATCTGATAAAATTCCTGTAGTGGACAAGGAAGGCACATTCCATACGCATCTAGGATCCCGTTGTCGAAACCTGAACAATAAATAAATAAACTACATAATGAATTACCACTAATTCTACTCTGTACAATTAGGATAGACGAAAGTCTTTTTGATTGCTGTGTCTTACCACAGAAAGGTCGCGACGGGGCGACCGGGTCGGGCCCTGTGGATGCCAAATGGCACCTCTGGGGCCCTACCCCTTTGGTATCATTGCAGAATGACCCGGGTTGTTCCAAAAAGCCAGTAAGAAGCTAAGAATGTAGCCTCAGAAATTTGGACGGTGACCGATTGTGGACTCGTCAATCGGGTTTGCAGAGGTGTCTATTTGACTTCAATCGACCTATGATGGATGCAGGGTGAGGTCGTTTTCTGATAAAGCGATCAAGAGATGACTGAGAGCTGTCAGTGGCGTGCATCGCCGTAGACTGTGTTGGTGTCCGATGCTCCTGTCCTTGCGGATCTGCTGCTCAACTGCTGTGATACCAAGTTTTATTCTGCTTGCAATCATCGTGTTCAGCCGACGACATGCCCGTTTGGCTCGTGCGCCGCGAGCCCCAACTCCTTCGCCATAATGGCCGCTTCCTTGGCCAGTGCCAGTGTCCAATAGGTTTGAGTTTCGAGGTGGGATTTTGTGAGCTTGGAGAAATTGATTTCGAGAAGAAATCAGTTATCCTTGGGGACCTCCTCTGGAACGACCTCTGAGAATACGTTGATGAGTGGAGCTATCTCATCGGCCTTTTTGTTGCAAAGGAATTCATGCATTTTGTCGTGGAGAGAGATGTTCCGGAAAATCCACTGAGCATGTGTGATCTGAAGCAACTTGGATATGAACTGTTTGGTCCAATCCTCTCCATTGAGGTAGCTACTTGACATGGCAAGGTGGAAGGATTGGATGGCGTAGAAGTGCATTGAGATGTGGCCCTCCGTGAACTCCCTCCATTCTCCGATGAGATCTTGACTGGCTGCTAGCATCTTGAACTGAGGGGACATGAACCCCATCGCCGAGAGTGGCTTGTCACCTGTATATTTCGGATTCCAATAAAGAATCTCAGGATCAGTTCAATTATCACGCGACATCCATGACGTCAAATCATCGACATTTTTGCCCAGCAATTTCATTCGGCTAGCGTCCGGACAAAGCATCAGGTGAGCGGCGGTTTCTTGTGGGCCAAAATTCGGGCATCTCTTGTCTGGGAAAGGGTTGCCCGAGTATTGTCTCACTTGAACCCTTGCGCCACAGAAGCCGGAGCACTGTTTTGACCGCCATATCCTATACATATCAGGCTTGGTATGTAGGGCAAGGTCCAAGTGTTCCCAGTCCACTTCGTCGAAGCCGTTGTTCAACCATTTATCTCTGGGACGAGAAGCCAAATACTTTCGTGCCACCTCCTTACTTGCGTGGAAATGTAGGTGAGGGGAGATATCACCTGTAATTTTGTTGCCCCATATGACAAGAGCCACCTCTTCTTTTGAGAGCAGCTGGGTGGGGCGGTCATGATAGCCATGGTTTATCGCTGTGGTGACCGAGCGTTTTTCCAGTGTGTTGCATACGCAATTGAGCTGCTGGTTTAACTTGAGCTGCTCCCATTTGAGCATACGGTCCATATGTCCATAGACGTGAATGTAGCAAAATGTGCCATTGAGTAATGGTTTAACCGCCCTGAAACTGCAGTGAATGTCAGCGCATTTTGCACTCGGTCTGATGCGGCGCGTGCGGTGAGAAGATACGTCCAGCGCACGTTTGTTGTCACATCATAACATGGCTGTCCACCCGACAACTTTGTAGAAAACTGCTATAGCCTGTGCAAATAGATGCAAAGCACAGAGGCCCAGGAGCTTGGCCCTGTACAAGCTTGCCGATGGAGATTGTTCCCAGAAGGTGCCCATCAGATGAAAGCCCGTGTTGGTGCAAAAGATCATCCACCCCACCCCGCATAAGTCATTGGCCTTTTTTCGATCATATGAACTGTCTGTTGTCCAAATCAAGGAACTGTTACGTAGGCCATCCACAATCCACAGTACATCTGCCGGGGTATCCTTATCAGGTTCGATTACTTACACATCCATGTCCCCCCCCAATTATGGAGAAATTCCCAGAATCCCATGCACGCATCGGCCTCTGTCATGAGGGTTGGTCCGGTGGATAATTTGATTACCTGGTGCACGGAGGACACAATAGCTGAAGTAGGTGAACCGTGAGCCAGTGCGGTTGCAGTGGAGATGGATTCCTCATGAGACATATAGTAGGTCCGCATCGGTCGAGTGAAGCAGTGGCCAGCTGCTGGCTTATAATGGAACAAGGTCGTGCCCTCAACCCGTTGGAGATCACCGGAAGCTGATCTGTAGTACCACTTCCAGATCTGATGTGTGGGGTTGATCCATTTGCCAAGTGGAACCTTGAGTTTGTCTCCGCTGGTTGTAAAGGAATGCCAGAAATTGAACCATTGGTTCCAATCTTCCCTCATTGGGACTTTGCGGGGGAACTTGAAGGAGGATGACCTGTCTAAATTGAGGGAGCACATCTCAGGTTTCCTTGCTTCGACCTTACTTTTTGATCTTATCCCACAGTTCATGAGTGAACTGTGATGAACTGTGGGATAGGATCAACAACTGAGTCAGTTGCATGGGCAGAAGCTAAGACATAAGCTCCCTCAATTCAGATGAGAGGCAAATGAGAGACTTTGGCATTGAAGTTCTGGTGTAGTGAGGGTGATGATAATGATCTTGGGCTCAGTAGACCCAGGCTACTGGCACTGGCACTGGCACTGGCACTGGCACTGACACCAAGCTGGGTTATGAGGAGTGCATATTGAGAGAGGAAGTCAATATTGATGAGGTCGGCAATGAATTTGGATATGATGTGATCCATGGCCCAGGGTGAAGGTGAGCAGGCGCCATCTCAGTCTGTCCAGTTATGGGTTGGTGAGTTGTGGAAGTCACGGTGATAGAGGACATTGCAGCCAAGGAGGTGTGGGCATTTATGTGGGCTGGTGCTGGTGGGCTGGTGCTGGCTTGGGTCATTGAGGAAATGTACTGTAGACTACTAGAGTATTCTTCTTGGATGGCCAAGAACTGTGCCTCTGTGCATTGAAGTATTCCCTTGCAAATGTAGAAGAGGCCAACAAATGAACCAAGGAGAAGGAAGTGGAAGTGGAAGTGGGTAGTAAGTTTGATGAAGAGTGGTGGGCCAGAAGAGTTGGAAGTGCTGGGTTTCATAGAATACATGGCAATGGTGTGGTTAATTGTGTCACTGAGGGTAGGTCAAGGATAGAGAGGTTGGCAATGTGTGAGGTGAGGAGCCAGATGTGGATGTGAGAATGCTCATTTTCATGGAGTTGACAAAGCAGCCAAGTGGTTCACCAAGGCGGTCAATTTTTTGCAAAGGAATTTATAGATGGGGACATAAGCAGATATGCATTGGTATGACCAAGTAATTTAGTGATTGTACGTGCACCATCATTGCCAGGGTCTCTGCTTGCCTGTCTTTGTCTTTGGTTCTTGTCACATTTTCTGAGGAGGGCATGAAGTGGTTGTAGTAGTTGGGCAACAACAAAGGAGACAAATATTGGAGATAGTGGGCAGCCTTGGCTGACTCCTGCTTCCATGACGAGTGTGCGCCAAGTCTTGTCACACCACAAATCAGCATGAGGATTTCTGGGAAGGACTTAGGAATGTACACATGAGTCCATATACAATAGAACCTTTAAGTGTAAATATGATTCCCTCTGCATGCTGCAAATTTGAAAGCTACCGCTCCAGTCAATTATTGCTCTTTAATCTGCTCTACTATTTGAAGGAAGGCATTCTCCTAAAGGTTTCAATACTTGATGCACAATCGCAACTAAAAATAATCCCAGTGACAATTTCATGTCAGCTATCACTTTGGAAGCATAGTTGGAATTGAGATGATGGAACTTTTCGATCAATGCATTGCTAATCAAAATCCTCCCTAAACAAACCCCAGCCACTCCACCTAGCAAAGAAGGGCAAGAAGCGTTCCGCAGAGACCCGTGCCAAAATGTGAGCATGGTAAAGGAGGGTAAGAAGCTCTCTATCAATACCCGTGCCTAAAATGAGCGAGGCGATGACGGAGCACAGTAAATATATTAGATGATATAGCCCACAACCCAATGAAAATCATCAGCCGGGAAACTCTTGACAGCTCAGGCTGACGTCCTTTCTCCTCCGTTATTCGATATCCCAATATATTGACCCACCTCCTTAGCTGCGCCACAGCTCTACTTAGTGTCATTTTCTTCCTTTACATGAGAAACTTGTAATACTCCCTCGCAAGATACCAGCCAAACAATATCAATGGCATCATAGGGGAAAATGTAACGCTGACAAAGTCATGTAGAGGACTTCGGCCGAAGAAAGCACATGCAGTTATCATGCCGTCGCCAACCACACGCCCAAACGTCCCAACAACCGTCGCCAATAAGCCCATATTCATGATGGTATTATTCAGTTCTCTTGGAGTTGTTTTGGACACTTTGGGAAGAATTATAGACAGTGCAAGCGCGAATCAGCAACACAACAGAAAGTTGATACCGATTTCGCTGGCTTGCAATGAACTCGGATCAACTTACTCAGGCTTGTGTTGACACTCTGGGGCAAGAGAAATGATTGAGGCACAAGTTGGGAAAGTCGCACACATCTCTTTCCAGCCCGACATGCCATCTTTTATCTTACCTCCATTACTATCGTTGAAATGAACATCACCGACAACGAAGAGACATAGACGTAAACACCAGCTCCCCAATCATATGGGCTAGAAAATTGCGAAAAACAATGACGGCTCATCAGACGATGCTATTCATTCATCAGATTCGATTTTCACACTTACAATTCGTTGTGATTTGATGACTCCTTAACTATTTGCCTCAGTTTCTGGACAAGGCTGTTTTGCGATGTTGTGTCCTCAGCGTATACACCCGCTACATCTAGCGCGAGTCCCTCAAAATTGAAGATGGCAATAATGCTAGACATTATGGCGATCATGCTCCACTGTCACAATGTACACATTTTTCATTTAGAACATGCCATTTTTTATCAAGTATTACAATCAACACGTACCTTCAAGATCCGCCTTTCGGAATAAATATGGGATGCTCGTTCGACAATGAAGTGGGCAGGTAACACCAACGACCCTAAAGACGCGACGATCAATCCTGCCGTAGATCCATGCCATCGGAAATAGCGATCTGTGAAAAAATGAGAGGCGAGAAGTGAGAGAGCATTACAAATAAGACAGGAGCTCAATTTAGGAAGACTCACGAACGACCATCGAACATGATGATATCATGATTTCCCCCGCTAGTTCAATGAATGCGAACAAATACAGTGTCGTCTGATGTTTTGCATGGGGGAAAAGGCGATAAGCAATCACAAAAATTGATGCAATTCACAAGGGGGTCAACAGGTGCCGTACTCACTGGGAACGCTCCATTTTTGAAGATGACTTGGAACACAGATGTAGAACTGTTGACAAGCCACCCGATCTTAGAGGTTCGACCTTTCCCTCTAGAATTGCTGGAATCATCACGAGCCTCATCGGCAGCATTAACTCTGAGAGGTTCATCAAATACGAGTATAAGACTAATCAAAAGCAGCCCCCAAAGGAAAGACATCAGAATTCCGGGAAGAGTGACATTGTTGAAGATCACGCCTGCACCATCTGGACTCCAGGGCAAATGGATGGAGAGATCAACATCGGCGTCTCTACCGGCAGTCATGTCAATAATGGCTGATCAAACAAAATGTCCAAGTTGGTTTGGCTTTGGTAAGGTGCATAGCACAAGGAAACGGATAATCAATCAATTCAAACCACCTCACCTGCAAGAAGGGGCCCAATGCTCATTCCTAGGGCACTAGCTGTTACAAAGAAGGCGCATGCGCGTGTCATACTCTGAACTGACACACAATCTGATATCATCTGTCTATTCACGACTTCAGCGCTGCCAAAACCACAGAGGACCCTTCCCAATAATGCAAGCTTCATGGATTTATATGTAATCGCGAGTGCATAGAGTGAATTCCCAACCAGTGCGCAAAACGCCGAAAAAATCAGCGCGGAACGAAATGAGAAATGTGTATACCATACTGAGTACAAGAAAGCTGAAAACAACGCTGCGAAAGAAGATGCTGTTGGACACACAAAATTAAGGTGAATATCGAAATGAATAATAGTGAACGCAACCGATATGCCATTTGAACTCACCACCAATTAAAGTGGCTCCATAGGCACCGTCTGTGCCAAGCAATATCGCATAGTGATTTGCTGTTGGACTGATGATGTAATAGTTGATAGTATACAACAAGACGGAGAGTAAGTTGATGATCAGCGAGGCATTATCAATACCACCCCAATCGCGATCCTCCTTTGTCAAGAATGGGTTATCAATAGCTGATGGCTCCCTACTGTGTTTTGTGTGCGCTGTAGACCTTGCAGCTGCACGTTGGCACCATTCGTGCAGTTCACTTTTGCTCATTTCGAGTATGAACTGTGGTTCAAACGAAACTAGTACATCAATGGCTTTCTTGTTAGATGACCCCATGTCACCTCGGTCCTTTCCCGCTCCAATCACTTTGTTGCAATAACAAAATAAAGATTCAGAGAGCGAATAAAGATACCACACTTCAAACGACATCAGAGAACGTACTCGCTCCTCGAGAAAGAAAGACCTGGAATGGCTTGCTTACAGCATTTGCAAATTCTTGAATTGCATTTATTGACAACACTGTGCACTCTAACCGGAGCAGCGAAAGACTGTCCCGTTCGCCGTCGTTCTTGGTTTGATTAATGAATTGTATTGCTGTATCTTTCGAACGAAAGATGGGCTCTGATAGGCCTCTTCGGTGGGATCTAGAAATCCCCATCGATTTCATAACGGCCGTATCGCACTCTGCGAGAGCATCCAGCAGCGACGCATAGATGGCATTGTATGGCTGGTTGTTAGTCAATTGAAGCAAGCGATCATGACTACTAGTCCCATTCAACTTCACCTCCGTGACTCTTTCGTCCATTACAAAAGGATTTTCCAGGAATACCTTTAGGTAGGGTTAGGGTTAGGGCTAGAAGGGTGAGAAATCTCGAGCACAATATCCAAACAATTAGCAGGAATGTGAATACCTTTAGGTATTTCTTCACTATTTTCCTTATCTGGTATGATGTGATGGATGACGTGGACCGAGGTTGATGAGCGACGGAAAATGATGTAAAATCAAACAGCACTATGAACCTTACCCCAACAGCATTCAGGCATGAAAACTTGAGCAGATGCAAAAGCTCCACCCCAAGCTCAGCGTACACACTAAACTTGTCACCGAAATCATTACAAGTGGACAGATTCTCACTATGAAACAAATTTGCGTTCGCCCTCCGACGGGAAGGTGGCATGTCGTTGTAACTTCGCCGCCTAACTGCTGCTGGGAGCAGAGCATCTCGCTCGCCAGAATTATCGCAAACTAATCCACCGCGGAGCCCCCCCCCTTTCGTTTCGTTCTCTGCTTCCACGATGAGAGCACCAATTTTCTTGGCAGACTCCATATCATCATCGTCGTCGTCTTCATATGGGTATTCATACAACGTGTCCTTATCAAATCTGAGCGCCCCAAGCGAATGGGCTAGATCACCAAACCTCGATAAACAAAAGAGAGTGACCTTTTCGATCTCACAGTGTAGCTTGGACATGAATTCGTTACTGTATCGACGGACGTCCTCATCAGTAATTTCGCCCGGAAAATCAGGCGTCAAATGTTGAGATTGATATGAAAGACGAGCAGCGTTTTCGACGACCACCTCTTCGAGCCGATAAAGAATTGTCTTAAGTCCTTCATAATCCAGATAGGCATTTCCCCATGCTGGCCGACGAGATTTATCAAGCACAGCTCCGAAGCCGACCATGATTCAGTTTTTTGATTTTGATTCAAGAGAAAGGAGTCTGAAAAAAATGCGTAGGTGGGGGGGGTAGAAAGTGGTATGGCGGGAACGGCGCAACAACAACAGAACAACAAAACAACCACAGAACAGAACAACTTAAGAAATTAGGTAACTGTTATTACTACCTAGACCTTTGGAACCTTTGTAGGAGTCTTTATACGCCGAGGGTATTGTACCAAACAGCGTCGCAGTCGGAACCGCGTGAGAGGGCTTCTCTCCTTCGAGACACTCTGTCTCGGGATGAGAGGCTACTGAAAGCCTATCTCCCTGCGTAAGCAGGGTAAGAGTTAGTGTTAGGTGTGCCCGTCTGCTGCAGTCCGACTGCGACCGTTGTTCCGGTCTACTGTTCCTCGTAGTGATCCAGCCTCCCTTGCCGCCCGTACGGCTACTAGCCAGTATTCTTGACGCTCCCCAGAGGACTTCTCCAAATCTTCTAGATTCACCTCCCCTAAAAACTGGTCCTCCTCCAACAATCCTTCAAAGCCCAGGTCCTGCTGCTCCTCTATCTCCCGTTGGAGCTCTTCCTTCCGCTGTGTGACTAGCGTGCCTTGTACTCTGTCATGGACCTGAATACACCGGTATAGCCACTGCCCGTGGGTTGCTTCCAGTAATTTTATCACCACCCCGGAAGCCCAGTGTTCCGGGGAGGTGCGTGACCCGTTGGTGGTAGCGAACGCTGCCTGAATGTCTTTGAGTCTCCTACAAATCATCCCTTCCATAAATCTTCGCCATCCGATTTCGTCCTGATCCCGTGCCATAAGGCGGTATCTCGCGTCCAAGTGTGAGCAGATCTCTGACATGGAGATTCCCCCTCGGCCTTTGGCATATTCCACCACACAATCCCTCAGGTCGGGGTCTGTTACCGTCTCCTCGAGCCATGAATCTAGGAGGTCAATTGATTTCATGAGCACGTCGACCCTCCCCTCGTGGTTGCAAAACAGGACGTGTGCGCACGTCTCCGGGACCTGTGCACAGCTGGGGCAGAGGGGGCATAGCGAGCGCTCCCATGGTCTGTTTCCGTTCGCGGGGGCAATGTCCATAACTTGTTTACACGCCCATATTTGAAACATTCGCGGGACTCTCCGGAGGGCTGTGTGTACTGCATCCCAGTCCACCAGGTCGAATTGGTGGCCTGTCAAAATATTCGCTTCATGGAACCGGGTCTTGGCTAGCTGCTTATGTGCCCAGAACCTTAAGCGTTCCCCTTTGTCCGAGGTTAGTTTGTTCCGGCCGAGGAATACGCAAATCGGTTCTAGTGGGAATCTTCTGGTTGGGAGTTCTTGAGGATTCTCGGCGCTGTGGATCGCTCTTTTTGCGTGATAGTCCATTTGACAGTTTAGTTGAGCTTCCCTTGAGAGGTCTTGGTATGCTCGATTGTCGTCCTGGTGTGCCTTGACATGGCTGTAGTGGCGAGAGAAGGATAGACTGTCACAGTTGAGCATGATGTT